>PVJN01012126.1:23639-52252 GCA_004026805.1 Lasiurus borealis | reverse complement strand
CCATTAAAAAGAAGGAATTCTCACCATTTGCAGCAACCTGGATGGAACTGGAGAGCCTTATGCTTAGTGAAATAAGCCAGTCAATGAGGGAGAAGCATCACATGATCTCACTCATTGGTGGATAATAAAGAACATTATAAACTGATGAACAAAAGGATAGATACAGAGGCAGTAAAACTTCAAACAGACTGTGAAATTAAAGCAGGAAGATTAAAGTTAGGTGAGGTAGATAAGAGATCAATCAAAGGACTTGTATGCATGCATATAAGCATAAACAATGAATATAGACACTGGGGGGGGGGTTGGGGTATGCCTGGGAGGCATGCATATAAGCATAACCAATGAACATAGACACTGGGGGCAATGGGGCGATATGTATAAAAAATTAATTAAAAAAGAAAAGAAAACTCAGACAATAAAATAAAATAAAATAATAAAAAAACGAAAAAAAACAAAAAAAATCCACCCTTATGGTTAAAGAATATAATGAGGTTCCCTTATTAACCACGTCTCACTGTTCCCATTTGGCCAGATAGGAGACAGAGGCTCAGGAGGTCAAGTCTGCACCTGTGCCGCTGGAAGGGCAGGCCGGTCTCGGTCCCATAGGTAAGCCTTTCTTTTCCTTTCTTTTAAATATATATTTTATTGATTTTTTTATAGAGAGGAAGGGAGAGGGATAGAGAGTTAGAAACATGGATCAGCCGCCTCCTGCACGTCCCCTACTGGGAATGTGCCCGCAGCCAAGGTACATGACCTTGACCTGGGACCCTTCAGTCCGAAGGCCGACACTCTATCCACTGAGCCTAACGGGTCTCGGCAAGCCTTTCTTTTATTGAAACAAAACGGCAAGTGTCTGTGAATGGCGTTTAATAAAGCGCCGCACGGGCCGGGTGGGCTGGGTCTCCCTGTCCCCCACGGAGAGCCAGAGCTCGCCCTTTCCACCCCGGCGCGGAGCCAGCATCCTCTCAGCCGAGTCCCGGGCGCCACAGCAGGCAGCTCTCAGGTCCCGAGGCCACGAAACCCCGCGACGGCGGGAGGCCCGGCCCCATCCCGCCCCCTCCGCTTTCGCCAGGTGGGGACCGCGCCGCTCGGAACCGCGCGGCTGCGTGAGGCCCACGCGAGTGCCCCCTTGGCGTGGCCGCGGGCTCGGTGGGCCACGCTGTGGCCTCCCGGCGGGCCTCGGACGCGGTCGCGACTGGGACCTGGGCCCCAGAGGCGCCGCTCGGCGCGAGCCTTGGCCTCAGGGGCCGCGGCCGAGCGCCTGCAGTACTTCGTGGAGCCCGTAATGCTCGACTGCGGCCATAACTTCTGCGGCGCCTGCCTTGCCAGCTGCTGGGGCGCCGCGGAGGCCGGCGTGTCGTGCCCACAGTGCTGGGAGCCCTTCCTGTGGCCGCACTTGCGGCCCAACCGGCACCAGGCCCACGCGACCCAGCTGGTGCGGTAGCTGCGTGCGGGGCCGCCGCCGGTGCCCGGGGCCGAGGTGGGCGTGTGCGAGCGGCACCGGGAGCCCCTGAGGCTGTACTGCGAGGAGGACAGGACGCCCATCTGCGTGGTGTAAGACCGCTCCCGCAAGCACCGCGGCCCCGACGTGCTGCCGCTGGAGGAGGCGGTGCAGAGCTTCCAGGTGCGGGGGCGGGGCGCGCGGCTAGGCGAGCAGAGGGAGGAGACCTTTGGAGGCCTTCCTTTTTCCTCCTGGAAAATGGCTGAGCGGAGCTCGGCACGCAGATTGGGGGGAAATCTGTGGATGGTGAGGGAGCCGCAAGTCCCCCGCCCCCTCTCTCCTTTCTTAGCGTCTCTGTGATCACGGCCCACGGACATCCCCTGTCATACACGATTTCCATAAAACCACGCAGGTCTCCCCACCGGTTGGCTCCCAGCGGATCCCAGACGCCGCGCGATGACTGGCGTGTGCACACCAGCAGACACCCGCCAGGCCTGCGAGCGTCTCCCAGGGCTTCCATCTGTTCTAGAAGTTCAAGGAAAAGCATGCAATTATTTACTGCTTACGTTATTTAACCACTTAGACTCGTAGGAGATAACAGTTACTATGAAGATGAAGTGAAGTGCAGTGATGTGGAGAGCGTATTGTGACCTGTGGGTCCTGCAGACAGCCCAGGAGCTGTCACTTCCTCACGGGGGAGGGGCCGCTGCAGCAGAGCTCAGGCCTTGGCCAGGCGGCTCCACTAGCCAGCGATTGTCAATCCTGCGCTGCGCACAAGTTTTAAAACTTGCAGTACCTGACTATTTAGTGAGGTGCACTGACCTCTTTCCCCGCAGGTTTTCAAGTTGAAAAATGACGGCAGCCAACGCAGCAATAGCCAGCAGATGTGACAAATCAAAATCATACCTATTCATTTTGTCAGATGGATAAAAAATACAATATATTTTTTGGGGTTTTGTAAAACTTTAGTATGTAGTTTTATGGGTGACAGGAGATGGAAAAGGTTGAAAATGGCTGCTCGGGGCCATCAGTATCCCCAGGGGCAAGTGGCTGCTCCTGTGAGTCACACTGGCTGCCCCTGGAGAGGCGTGGCCACCCCCGAACTTGGAGCAGTGTGGCTGAGGACAGGTCTAACCCTGGCTTTGGCATCAGAAACAGTTGCATGTGTGATGAGCAGAATAGCCATGCTGATGTTAAAATCTGCTGAATCTTGGAAGGCCCAACTGATTCTGCTTTTCTTAGGAGCAAATTCAGAACCAGCTGGACCACCTAAAACGAGTAAAAGACTTAAAGAAGAGGTGTCGGGCACGGGGAGCAAGCGACAGCTGAACTCTTGGTAAGGCTCTTTGGAGTTCAAAGAGACTATTGTCATCAGATAGGGACCTGGCCCTGAGCAGGTCTGCTTAGGACCAGCTGGTAGCATGTCAGTTCTTGACTTCATGCAGAAAGGATTTCAGAACATGAATCCAGGTGATTTTTGAGGGCACGTTTATTAAAGATGGGGTTAGAGCCCAGCAGCTATGCCCAGTGGTTGAGCGTTGACCTTTGAACCAGAAGTTCACAGTTCATTTCCAGTCAGGGCACATGCCTGGGTTGCTGGCTTGGTCCCCAGTCGAGGATGTGCAGGAGGCAGCTGATCAATGATTCTCTCTCATCACTGTTTCTATCACTCCCTTCCTCTCTGAAATAAAAAAAAATATATTAAAAAAAAAACACCTAGGGACAGTGGAATAAAGAAGGTTTAGCATAGCAGAAGCAACAGGAGAGCCCAGGCGGGGCTGCTCTGGCTCACTGGGATGTTAGAGAAAAAGGGGCCTTTGGAACAAGGTCAGGGAGTTAGCCACTGCCCATTGCTTCCCTGATTGCCTGTGGGTGAAGAAGGGGAAGGTAAGGTGAGGTTGTGTTCCCCATAGGGAGAGCATGTGCTGGGCCCTTTGTCTTGAGAGTTTTTAGTTATCATAATATACTTTTATTATTATAGACTAGAGGCCCAGTGCACAAAATCTACTCATGAGATGGGGGAGGGGGGCGTGTAGGGGGGACTCCTCAGCCTAGCCTGCACCCTTTCACAATCCGGACTGCTGGTTCCTAACAGCTGGCCTGTGTGCCTGCCTGAATGTCTCTAACCACTCTGCATGCCTGCCTGCCCCTAACCACCTCTGCTTGCCTGCCTAACCCCCTTAACCACTCTGCATGCCTGCTTGATGCCCCTAACTGCCTCTGCCTGCTGCCTGATCCCTCTAACCACTCTGCCTGCTTGCCTGATTGCCCCTCACTGCCTCTGCCTGCCTGTCTCATGCCCCTAACTGCCTCTGCCTGCCTGATCACCCCTAAACGCCTCTGCTTCAGCTTCCGCACCTGGGACCCAGGCTTTCCTTCATTAACTGGCTGCAGGCAATCAGGACCAGGCTTCCCTCCCTCTAGCCAGCCACAGGCACCAGGCGACCCAGGCTTCCCTCTTTTTGGCTGGCCACAGGCACCCAGAACTGTATCCTCAGGTTGCTTTCCCCAGGGCAGGCCCTGGCTTTAGGCCCTGGCTTTATCTGGAAAGACATAGGACATCTGGTGATCCAGTCTAATTAGCATATTACTTTTTTATTATTATAGACTAGTGACCCGGTGCACGAAATTTATGCACATTAAAAGGGGATTAATTAAAGGAAATAATTTAATATTGCTGTTTGCCCTTTCTCTATAATAGAAGTGTCAGAAATGAAAGAAAATTAGTAAAATGTAAATGAAAACCTTCCTCCTGTCAGACTGGGGCATACCAAGGGACCCAGAGTCAAGTCCCCGCCCACCCACCTGCTCTTCAAAATTGGATGAGACCATATCCGTCTGCTCCCCACTCCCCTCACCAATTGGGTTAGATCCAGACCTGGCCAGTCCCATCTTTGTCAAGCCCTGCCGGGCAGGGGGCTTAGACTCAGGTCTCCTGGCCCAGTGCCAAGATGGAGGGCCTGGCCTGAGGTCTCCCAGCCCAGACTGGGGTGGGAGGCATGCCTTGAGGTCCTTCATCAAACCCCATCAGGTTGGGGACACGGCTTGAGATCCCCTGTCAGGCCCTGCTGGGTGGAAGGCATGGCCTGAGGTCCCCTGTCATGCCATGCCAAGCAGGGGGTGCAGCCTCAGGTCCCCCATCAAGCCCCACTGTGTGGGGGCACGGCCTGAGTTCCCCTGTCAAGCCCAGCCAGGCAGAGGGGTGCAGCCTCAGGTCCCCTGGCCTGGTGCTGGGGCAGGGAGTGTTTGTGTATGCAATCTGAGGTCCCCTGTCAAGCCCTGCTGGGTGGGCGGGTTGGGTCTGAGGTCCCCGGGCTTGGTGCTGGGGGAGCAGCCTGAGGTCTCCTAGCCCAGTACCAGGACGGGAAATGCACCTTGAGGTTCCCCATCAAGCCCTGGTGGGTGGGGGGCATGGCCTCAGGTCCCCTGGCCTGGCACTGTGGGGGGAGGGGTGCAGCCTGAGGTCCCCTGTGAAGCCCTGCCAGTGGGGGAGGGAATAGCCTCAAGTCCCTGCTAATTGCTTGATAAGGCTCCTTATGGGAACTTGGCCTCAGCTGTGGGTGCAGCCACCTTTTTTTTTTTTTTATAATTAAATCTTTATTATTCAGATTATTACATTTGTTTATCTTTTTTCCCCTCCATAGCACCCCTCCACTCAGCTTCCACCCTTCCCTTTGCCCTTAGCTCCCTCCCATTGATCTCATCCATAGGTGTATGATTTTGTCCAGTCTCTCCCTGTACACCCCTCACCTCTTTCCCCCTGAGAATTATCAGTCCACTCCCTTTCTGTGCTCCTGATTCTATTATATTCACCAGTTTATTCTGTTGATCAAATTTTTAATTCACTTAATTTTTAGATTCACTTGTTGATAGATATGTATTTGTTGTTCATCATTTTTTGGCTTTTACCTTTTTCTTCTTCCTCTTCTAAAAGAGTACCCTTCAGCATTTCATATAATGCTGGTTTGGAGTTGATGAACACCTTTAGCTTTTTCTTCTCTGTGAAGCTCTTTATCTGCCCTTCAATTCTGAATGTTAGCTTTGCTGGATAGATTATTCTTGGTTGTAAGTTCTTGCTATTCATCACGTTGAATATTTCTTGCCACTCCCGTCTGGCCTGCATGGTTTCTGTTGAGCAATCAGCTGACAGTCATATGGGTGCAGCTGTATCACTCCTTGAAGGAGCAGGAGTATTACCTGTTGGCCCACCTGGAGGAGCTGGACTTGGCCATCTATAACAGCATCAATGGTGCCATCACCCAGTTCTCCTGCAGCATCTCTCAGCTCAGCAGCCTGATTGCTCAGCTGGAGGAAAAGCAGCAGCAGCCCACCCATGAACTCTTGCAGGTACGCCAAGCAGCAGGAAGTGGCAGGCCTAACCTGCATCACCAGGGCTGGCATAGCGCCTATCTCATCTGCAGGCAGCATGCGGTGGTCTGCTCGGTGTCAGGTCCTGCTCTGGGCTCTGGGATTTGGTGGGGAACAAGCTCTCCTGGGATTTATGTTCTGATGTTGAAATAAGACCATAAAAGAACAAATGAACATGCATAATAGGTGTTGACAAATGTCATTAAAAGTGGTGGCTCACCACCTGTTTCTGTATGTCCTGAGAGGTAAGGAGGGTTTTACATCTTAAAGTGGTAGAGGAAATCAGAACAATGTTATTTCACATACATGAAATTAGATAAAATTCAAATTTCATCCATATGTTATATTAGAACATACCCATGTGTGTTTATTTAGTATCCATTGTTACTTTTCTTTTTTTTTCTAATATATCTTCATTTATTTCAATAGAACAATGTGGTTTTTTTTATTATTAATTTTTTATACATGTCTCCCCATGCCCCCCCTCCCTCCCAGGCATACCCCAACCCCCCCAGTGTCTATGTTCATTGGTTATGCTTATATGCATGCATACAAGTCCCTTGATTGATCTCCCATCTACCCCACCTAACTTTAATCTTCCTGCTATAATTTCACAGTCTGTTTGAGGCCTTACTGCCTCTGTATCTATCCTTTTGTACATCAGTTTATAATGGATTGTTACTTTTCTATAACCACAGAGTTGAGTAGTTGGGACAGACTGGCCTTTAAACAAAAAAAATAGTTTATCAACGCCCACTCTAGGATACCAGGAGGGCTTCCCTGAGACTCTGGGCATGTGTTTCCTTGCGGGGAGCAGATGGCTAAAGGCAGGGTGTCTCAAAAGGAGGGCGTAGGCAGCGGAGTTGAGGGGAGATAGTAGGAGGGTGAAAGCCTGGAGTGTGATGACTGTTGTGGAGCCACTGCAGGGACAGTTGGGCAGGGTGTTGAGAATGGTACAGGGAAGAGTCAGCAAAAGGAGGTGACTGTTTCAAGAATCCAGACTCTAGGAGACCCTCGGTGGCGAGGTAGGCCAGGGCTTAAGGAAGCTACATGCTTTAAAGGCACTTGCCTCTAGGCAAGTGGGTGAGGAACAGATGAGAATGGGGAGCAGGAGAAGGGACCCTGGGCTGTAACATGAGGGACCAATCACCATCACCGGGTAGTTCCTGGAAAGGCAACAAGATGGGAGGGACGCATGTGTGGGAGTTGGTTTGGGGGAGAAAGGAGGGTTGAGGGGAGGTAGTGCAGGCTAGTGTGAAGTTTCATAAAACCTGGTGGCCTTCGTTCTCTGTTGAGGTTGGAAAGCAGGGTCATCTCTGAGCAGGAGTTAGGGAAACACAAGCTTTGAAGAATGTAGGAAAGTTCTGAAATTACCATTTCAAATTAAAGCCTGATGGTTTCTGAGACACATTACCTGTCTGTAGCTGTGGGCAGAGGGAATGCAGGCATGGGCTCCCCCAGGATTAGGCTTTGAAAGGTAGGATAAAATACACTTAATATACATTCACTATTTCAGCCAATTCAAAGTGCACAGCTCAATAGCATTTAGTCAACTCCCAGTGTGGTGCAGTCATCACAACTCTAGTTCCAGAGCACGCTCAGCACCTCCAAAGGCCATCCCGCAGCCTCTGGGCCTCCAGGTGCTAGTGGGTGGCCTGCTCTGGATACTGGATGTGAGTGGTTGCTGTGCAGTGGGATGTAAGGAGCTAGGAAGAAGAGTGAGGACAGCATCTGTGAAAATAGTCACTTGCAGGATGTAGTCCTAACTGAAGTAAGCAAGTGGAAAATGCAGAGTATGTTACTCTTTGTGTAACAAACAAGAGATTGTTGGAAAATAACTTTCTGGAACTTCAGTTGCCGTCGGTGGGAGTCTGGCCAGCCCTTTCGCGCCTTCCCTGTTCTATGAGTCTCTATGCCATCTCCACTCTCCTTCCTTCGTCAGTTGATTTTTCAGGATGGTGTTTCTTTGTATTTTAGTTGTAATTTCAATTTGGTCCTCGGAGCATGTCTGTATAGCATCCTTATTCTTTACAGTCACTTAATCTCAGACTATAATGATTGATGGATGCTAAATCAAAGGAGGGAACGTTTAATAAGAAATTATTAACATAATTTCAAAATACATTTATTTATTTTCCTAAATTCTCATCAGAGGATTCTTTTTCCATTGATTTTTTTTTCAGAGTGCAAGGAGGGGGAGAGAGCCAGAGAGAAAAATTGCTGTGAGAGAAACACATTGGTTGCCTTCCACGTGTATCACCCCCACTAGGTTTGGGGATCAACCTGTAACTGAGATAGGTGCCTTTGACTAAGAATCAGTCCATGGCCTGGCACTCTAACCACCGTGCAGTCCAGCCAGGGCTCTTTGGTTATTTATTAATTACAACCAGGGAAAAATAGCTATATAGTGATGAAAATATCACTAGTGAGGGACAATCAAATATTGTTCACCTTTAGTACACAGTATACATTAATCCAAGATTATATAGCCAGAATTCAATCATGAGGGAATATCTGACAAATCCAAAAGGAAGGACATTACTAGGTGTACTGGTTAATAATGTGGAGTTTTTTCATATGCTGATATATATGCAATTTGATATGTATGCTCTTTTCTTGTATTGACAGCAAGCTTCAAAACTTAATATGTCAAATTTTCTGAAGGTGTTAACATCATAGATGTTGAATTTTGTGTCAAAAAAGAGCATTTGTGGGAAGTGTTAACTCATTATTTTGAAGAAAAATACTTTGGAAAGCTTATGGTGAACATGCTCCATCTTAAGATACTTGTGAACACTGGTTTAAATGCTTTAAAAGTGATGATTTTGATGTGAAAGACAAAGAATGTCCAGGTCAACCAAAAAAGTTTGAAGACCAACAATTAAAAGCATTATTGGATGTAGATGTGTGCCAAACTCAAAAACAACTTGCAGAAAGATTAAACATTGCTTAGCAAACAATTTCTGATCGTTTGCAAGCAATGGGAAAGATTTTAAAGGAAGGAAAGTAGATGCTATATCAAATAACGAAAGACAAATGGAAAACCCACAAGTCATTGGTAAAATGTTGCTTCAATGGCATGAAAGAAAGTCTTTTCTGCATCAAATTGTGACTGGCAATGAAAAATGGATTTATTTTGAGGCTCCCAAATGCACAAAATCATCAACATCAACTGCAAGGCCAGATCACTGAAAAAGAAGACAATGCTCTGTGTTTGGTGGGATCAGGAAGGTGTGGTGTATTATGAGCTTCTAATATCAGGTGAAACCATTAATACTGATTCCTACCATCAACAAATAATCAATTTGAGCCATGCTTTTTTTTTAAAAATTGAATCTTTATTGTTCAGATTATTACATTTGTTTCTTTTCCCCCCCTCCAAAGCTCCTTCCACCCAGCTCCCACTCCTCCCTCTCCCCTTACCTCCCCTCGCATTGACCTCATCCATAGGTGTATGATTTTTGTCCAATCTCTCCCTCACTCCTTTCCCCCTCCCCTGCTGAGAATTATCAGTCCACTCTCTTTCTGTGCTCCTAATTCTATTATATTCACCAGTTTATTCTGTTCATCAAATTTTTAATTCACTTAATTTTTAAATTCACTTAATTTTTAGATTGACTTGTTGATAGATATGTATTTGTTGTTCATAATTTTTTATCTTTTACCTTTTTCTTCTTCCTCTTCTTAAAGCGTAACTTTCAGCATTTCATATAATACTGGTTTGGTGTTGATGAACTCCTTTAGCTTTTTCTTATTTGTGAAGTTTTTATCTGCCCTTCAAGTCTGAATGATAGCTTTGCTGAGTAGAGTAATCTTGGTTGTAGATTTTTGCTATTAATCACTTTGAATATTTCTTGCCACTCCCGTCTGGCCTGCATAGTTTCTGTTGAGAAATCAGCTAAACTAAACATATGGGTGCTCCCTTGCAGGCAATTGACTGCTTTTCTCTTGCTGCTTTTAATATTCTCTCTTTGTCTTTTGCTCTTGGTATTTTAATTATGATGTATCTTGGTGTAGTCCTCTTTGAATTCATTTTATTTGGGGTTCTGTGTGCTTCCTGGACTTGTAAGTCTATTTCTTTCACCAGATGTGGGAAGTTTCCAGTCATTATTTCTTCAAATAGTTTTTCAGTATCTTGCTCTCTCTCTTCTTCTGGCACCCCCACAATTCTGATGTTGGTACATTTGAAGTTGTCTCAGAGGCTCCTTACATTACCTTAACATTTTTGGATTCTTTTTTATTCTTGCTTTTCCATTTGAGTGTTTTCTGATTCTTTATATTTCAAATTTTTTACTTGATTCTTGCCTTCCTCTAGTCTGCTGTTAGGTCTCTGTATAATATTTTTTATTTCAGTCAGTGTATGTTTAATTTATATTTGGTCCTTTTTCATCTCCTCTTCGGTCTCATTAAATTTATCCAACTTTTCTAGGAAATTCTTGAAAAACCTTATAAGCGTGGTTTTGAACTCTATATCCAATTGTTTGTTTTCCTCCATATCTTTTGTTTGTGATCTCTTCCTTTGTCTCCGAATTTTCACTATGCTGGGAGAACTTCTGTGTTGTATTCAGCCTTATGATACAAGACTTGCAAAACTGCAAAAGCCTCTCTGTTGAGCTTGGGAGGGGTGGAATCTCAGGGCTTAACTGACTGCCTTGCCTTCCAGTTGGCCCCGCCTTACTCGGCCCCTGGGTCTCGGTCTCATGTGACTGGGTAATCACTGGAGTGATCCTTGTGTGCACCCGCAGTGCCTCTAGACTGCTGCCTTTCCGATTCCCCTTCGCTCTGGGACCATATGAGTCTGAGTCCCCAGGGTCTTGCCCGAAACTGGGGTTTAGTGCAGTTAGAAGTGGCACAGTCTGTAGGCTCTGTCTCCTGACCCCAAGCCAGCGGCACAATCAGCAGTCTGTCCTCTGTGCACAGCGGAGTGTGCGCCTACAGACTTCTGACCTTTCACAGCTCCTCTAAATTTCCTTACACTTCACCATTTTCACAGTCTAAACTTCCTCCATATGGGTTTTGGCTGGACCTGGGGTTCAGTGTAGTTGGAAGTCTCCTATCTCCCTCCCACCAGAGGAAGCCAGCCAGGCAACCCAGCACCCGCTCTCTCCACGTGCGCCTCTCTATACCTCAGCTTTTTGCATCTCCTCTGGGTCTCCGTGAGCTCCTCTCTTACCTTCTAGTTGTAGAATTTCCACTCAGCCAGCTTTGCTGTGGTTCTGGATGATGTCCGTTCTGTCTTTTAGTTGTAGTTTTGAAATTGTTGTGCAAGGCAGCAGCTGGCTGAGTGGAAATTCTACAACTAGAAGTAAAGAGAGGGGCTCACAGAGACCCAAAGTAGCTGCAAAAAGCTGAGGAACGGAGATGCATGTTTGGAGAGAGCGGGTGACAGGAGGGAGACTGAGACTCTCAAAGGCATTGAACCCCTTATCCTACGACACTAACCCCAGATCCAGCCGAAACTCCTACGGGGAAGTTTGGACTGTGAAGGGGGAGAAGTGCATGGAAATTTAGGGGAGTCGAAAATGATCAGAAGTCTGGTGGCGCGCATGGCATTGCGGCAAGAGGAACAACTGGTAATTTTGCCGCTGGCTTTCTAGAGTGGGTGGGAGACAGACCCTCCCAACTGTGCCACTTCTAACTCCACTAAACCCCAGTTTCGAGCAAAACCCTGGAGACCCAGACTCATGTGGTCCCGGAGCACAGGAGAGCTGGAAAGGCAGAGGTCTAGAGGCACTGCGAGAGTGAGCATGCACACACAGGGACTATTCCAGTGATTACCTAGTCACGTGAAACTTGGGGGCCATGGAGGGCGGACCGACTGGAAGGTAAGGCGGTCCCTTAAGCCCTGAGACTATCCATCCCAAGCTCAACAGAGAGGCTTCTGCGGTTTTTCAAGTCTGGATCATAAGGCTGAATCCAACACAGAAGTTCTCCCAGCATAGTGAAAATGCCGAGACAAGGGAAGGGATCACAAACAAAAGAAATGGAGGAAAAAAACGACTGGATAGAGAGTTCAAAACCACGCTTATAAGGTTTTTTAAGAATAACCTAGAAAAGAAGGATAAATTTAGCGAGTCCCAAGAGGAGATGAAAAAGGACCAACTAGAGATGATAAAGGATCAAATAGAAATTAAACATACACTGACTGAAATAAAAAATATTATAGAGACCTAACAGCAGACTAGCGGAAGACAAGAATCAAGTTAAAAACTTGAAATATAAAGACTCAATAAACACTCAACTGGAAAAGCAAGAAGAGAAAAGAATCCAAAAATGTGAAGAAAAGTCTGAAAACTTCCCACATCTGGTGAAAGAAATAGACTTACAAGTCCAGGTGCATACACAACCCCATATAAAAGGAATCCAAAGAGGACCACACCAAGACACATCATCATTAAAATACCAAGAGCAAAAGACAAAGAGAGAATATTAAAAGCAGCAAGAGAAAAACAGTTAATTACCTGCAAGGGCGCACACATACGACTAACAGTTAATTTCTCAACAGAAACGATGCAGGCCAGACGGGAGTGACAAAAAATATTCAACTTGATGAATAGCAAGAACCTACAACCCCAAGAATACTCTATCCAGCAAAGCTATCATTCAGAATTGAAGGACAGATAAAGAGTTTCACAGATAAGAAAAAGCTAAAGGAGTTCATCAACTCCAAACCAGTATTATATGAATTGCTGAAAGTTAACGCTTTAAGAAGAGGAAGAAGAGAAAGGTAAAAGATCAAAAATTATGAACAAATACATATCTATCAACAAGTGAATCTAAAAACTAAGTGAATTAAAAATTTGATCAACAGAATAAACTGGTGAATATAATAGAATCAGGAGCACAGAAAGGGAGTGGACTGAGAATTCTCAGTGGAAAAGGGGGGAGAGGTGTACAGGGAGTGACTGGACAAAAATCACACCTGTGGACTCATCAATGGGGTGGAGGTAAGGGTAGAGGGAGAGGTGGGAGCTGGGTGGAGGGGACCTATGGAGGGGAAAAAAGAGAAACAAATGTAGTAATCTGAATAATAAAGATTTAATTAAAAAAAGAATTTTCTAGAAAAGGTTGATAAATTTAACAAGACTCTCAAGGATATGGAAAAGGATCAACTAGAAATTAAACATACACTGACTGAAATAAAAATATTATACAGAGATTTAATAGTAGAACTTTGTATTTGCAAAGATTTGAAATACAAAGAAGCAAAAAAACCACTCACTTGGAAAAGAAAAAAGAAACCAAAAATTTGAAGATCGTGTAAGGAGCCTCTGGGACAACCTCAAGTGTACCAACATCAGCATTATGGGGGTATCAGAAGAGAGATCAAGATACTGAAAACCTATTTGAAGAAATAATGACTGAAAACTTCCCCCACAAAATAGACTTACAAGTCCAGGAAGCATAGAGAACCCAAAACAACAGGAATCTAAAGAGGACCACACCAAGACATATCATAATTAAAATACCAAGAGCAAAAGACAAAGAGAAGAGAATCCAAGATGGCGGCATAGGTAACCACCTACACTGCTGCTTCGCACAACAATTTCAAAACTAAACTAAAAGACATAACAGACACCATCCAGAACCACAGGAGAGCTGGCTGAATGTAAGTTCTACAGCTAGAGGAAAGAGAGGGACTCACAGAAACCCAGAGGAGCTGCAAAAAGCTGAGGTACGGAGACGTGTGCGCTGAGAGAGCGGGTGCCAGAGTACCTGCTGGCTTTCTCTGGCGGGAGGGAAATGGAGACTCCCAATGGCATTGAACCCCTTATCCTACAACACTGAACCCCACATCCAGCCGAAACTGATACGGGGAGAGTTTGGACTGTGAAGGGGGAGAAGTGCACCAAAATTTAGGGGAGTCGAAAAAGATCAGAAGTCTGATGGCGTGCACGGCACTGCACAGAGGACAGATTGCTGATTGTGCCACTGGCTTTCGTGAGTGGGCGGGAGACAGACCCTCCCAACTGTGCCACTTCTGACTCCACTAAGCCCCTGTTTTGGGCGAAACCCTGGAGACCTAGACTCGTGTGGTCCCGTAGCACAGGGGAGCCAGAAAGGGAGCAGTCTAGAGGCACTGCAAGAGAGCGCGCGTGCACGCACGCACAGGGACCACTCCAGCGATTTCCCAGTCACGTGAGACTCAGGCTTCTTCGGTTTTGCAAGTCTGGTATTATAAGGCTGAATTCAACACAGAAGTTTCCCTGGCATAGTGAAAATGCCGAGACAAGGGAAGGGATCACAAACAAAAGAAATGGAGGGAAAAAAACGACTGGATAGAGAGTTCAAAACCACACTTATAAGGTTTTTCAAGAATATGCTAGAAAAGTTTGATAAATTAATCAAGTCCCAAAAGGAGATGCAAAAGGACCAACTAGAGATGCAAAAGATCCAACTAGAGATGATGGATAAATTTAGCGAGTCCCAAGAGGAGATGAAAAAGGACCAACTAGAGATACTGACTGAAATAAAAAAAATATTATACAGAGTCCTAACAGCAGACTAGAGGAAGGCAAGAATCAAGTAAAAAAAATTGAAATATAAAGAAGCAGAAAACACTCAACTGGAAAAGCAAGAAGAGAAAAGAATCCAAAAATGTGAAGATAATGTAAGGAGACTCTGGGACAGCTTCAAGTGTACCATCATCAGAATTGTGGGGGTGCCAGAAGAAGAGAGAGAGCAAGATACTGAAAACCTATTTAAAGAAATAATGACTGAAAACTTCCCACATCTGGGAAAAGAAATAGACCTACAAGTCCAGGAAGCACACAGAACACCATATAAAAGGAATCCAAAGAGGACCACACCAAGACACATCATAATTAAAATACCAAGAGCAAAAGAGAAAGAATATTAAAAGCAGCAAGCGAAAAACAGTTCATTACCTACAAGGGAGCACCCATATGACTGTCAGCTGATTTCTCAACAGAAATGATGCAGGCCAGATGGGAGTGACAAGAAATATTCAACGTGATCAATAGCAAGAACTTACAACCAAGATTACTGAGCAAAGCTATCATTCAGACTTGAAGGGCAGATAAAGAGCTTCACAGATAAGAAAAAACTGAACATCAACACCAAACCAGTATTATATGAAATGTTGAAGGGTATTCTTTAAGAGGAAAAAGAAAAAGGTAAAGATAAAAATTATGAACAACAAATGCATATAAATCAACAAGTGTATCTAAAAATCAAGTGAATAAAAAATCTGATGAACAGAATAAACTGGTGAATATAATAGAATCAGGGCCATAGAAAGGAGTGGACTGACAATTCTCGGGGGTGGGGGAGGAGTGTGAGGGTTGCAGGAAGAGACTGGACAAAAATTGTACTTCTGTAGATGAGGACAGTGGGGGGGAGCTAAGGGTAGAAGGTAGGGTGAGAACTGGGTGGAGGGGAGTTATTTGGAGGGAGGGGGAGGTGAGACAATTCTAATAATCTGAACAATAAAGATTTATTAAATTTAAAAAAGAAAAGGCAGTAGAGCATCTGAGTCCCTGGGAACCTGTGCAGCTGGGGCTTCTGAAGCCAGCACTATCCTGAGCTCATAAGGAGGGGCAGGCAGGATGAGGGCCTTGATAAGTAAAGGGATGGTTTTCTGTGGCAGGTGATGAGGAGGGAGGCTTACTGTTCCTAATGCCCTCAGCCCTCGACTGAAATTCAAAGGAGACATGTCCAAACTGAAGTCATTTTCCTGCTCAGGACCATGAGAGTGTCATGCTGGCCATGCCTATGTCCCTATGCTGTGGCCCACGGCATATGAAAACAAATGGGCAAAGGTCAGAGGGTGATGGCTAAAAACTTAGTTCATTTCAAGCACTGACTGGACAAGACCCTAAGCCTGTGGTTTCTACATCCAGCAGAAAAGTCTGTAGTAGAGAGTGGGGGGTTCTGAACATCCTCCACTGGAGGTGCAGCACATACAGAACATATTCAAGTAGTGGAGGACAGAACACTCCCAGATCTTCATTTTTATGGGATAATTTTAGAAATATCAAACACTGGGTACCGGTAACAACAAATGCCTTGGGCTTATGGCCTTGGCCTTTATTGTCACCTGGTAGGATAAAAAAAAAATTACCCAAAGCTTGTCCAGCTAACCAGTTGGTTTTGTTAGGAAGCGTCTAGTACAGCTGAGAGTCCGTCACAGTTCCTGGGAGACAGAAAGGGCAGGGCCAGTTGCTGGCTACTGAGGACTGGACACAATACATAGCTATAGGTTCTCCATTTGGCCAGGGAAAGGAGGCAGATTCTCACTTCAGAGGTGGCATGGGGCAGATCTCATCCATTCCACATGCATTAGTACTTCCTGTTCATTCTGCATCTGGTGGGCAGTTCCTGCCAGTTAGGGGAAAGGAGCAGGTTAGGGGAAAGGGTTCACTTTTCATTTTTTAAAGTCTTAATTTATATTTTAACCTCAAACTTATTATCAGTGTCTCAGATACAACTTAATCTTAAGTCTTTAACAGCCCCCTGAAACAAACAAAAAGTATACTTTTTTTTAAAGCTCTCTCACTTCTGGTGATCAGTCCCAGTCTCCAATTTTACCCTTAGAGTAACTTCATCAGACCACTTGTGCTCATGGACTTGGCCTCTCCAGAGGGAATCCTAGGGCTTGCCTCCAGATGAGCTGTGCCAGTACATTCAATGCCTGTGCCACCCCAAGCAGCACTATGGAGGCATTCATCCCCATCATGCCACAGCACTGGAGCTATACTCACTGTGAGCATCCACATTGGACCAAGGATTGTTGGCCTTGCCCTGTTCTAAGAGGACATTGGACACAATCTTGTACAATTGAGCAATTCAAACATGGGGTCATGAGGCAGATGTTTCAGAACAAACTCTCGCTGACACGTATACCGTGGATCAGTCCTTCTCAGCACTGTGTGGCCACAGCCTGGGATAGCCCACCCTGAGCTGAGTGTGTCCCAGATGTAGTCTCATAACATCTCATCTGACACATCTTTGCCAACTTCCTTTTGAAGATGTGCCAGCCAGACAAGCATTGCCTGATTTGCCAGTCCATGTAGGGGCCCTGCCAGCCCATTCATAGCAGCTGCCAAGGACAGGCAGGGATCAGAAAGGGCACTGCTGACCAACTGGCTGATATGGGCACTGACATTCCCACCTTCCTGGTCACTGTGAACAGTGAGGTACAAGTGCATGAGCTCAGTAAACTGAGCATCCGTGTAGCCTAACATGTTGGTGAAATTGTGGGACCAGTTCAGTTTAGAGTCAGTGGTTCAATACTGGCTGAAACGTGTTGGGAAAGTTGTCTAGCGGGTAACCATCTGGGAAGGTAAAGGCCACTCCTTTGAGAGCCAATACACCTGTTCCTCTTTTGGGATTTTTATCAGTTACCAGCAACCAAAATAAGCCCTCCAGCAGGGTTTTTTCCCCACCCTTAGCCTTGGGCAGTGGTTTCTGACATTCAGGGATACCATAGCTGTGGAAAAAGGTGCTCTTGAAGGAGAAGAGTAAAGAATGTTGTACAACTCATCAGGATTAAGAACTGATGTTTCATGTACCAATGCCTCATGCCACCATACATCCTGTCAGCAGTGAGGTGGCCCACCACTGTCTTTCCATGCTGCTGCCTGAAGTCTTAACCCTGGTCTGCTCCTTAGGCATCAGGTCAGCCAACACATGTTTCAAATTTGTGGAGGAAGCACTAGCTTGTCTGGCAGCAAGCACAAGACAGGATATATTCAGATAAGCTGTAAGGTAATCAGGCAGGTGCTCTTCATGTAGAAAGTCTTAGTATTCTGGTCTTTCTGCTTAGATATCAGGAAAATTTCACTCCTGAGTCGTTAAGTTTTGCTAGTTTTAAGGGTCAAAAGCCTTCTAATGGCTTCCTATTTACATCTTTCTGGGACCCTCACATCCATCTTGGCTCCAATGAGCTGGCACAGTGAGGAAAGGCACTGGTGGGAGAACTCTGGGATCTGATGAGGAGGCAGAGAGGGGAGCAAGCTGTGCCAGGAACGAGAGCCTCCACCATTGTACCAGATGCCGTGCTGATGGGTGAACAAGGTTGAAAGGGGAAACCCAAAATTTCGTTGGCTTCAGGCTTAAAACATAATTTGAAAATTTCCACCTCATGAGAAATGTGTCCAGGACCGGTGTGGTGGCTCCAGTGTGCATGATTCTTGAGTTGCTTTCTGTTTACCTTTGTGCCATCTCGAAAGTGTAGTCCTGAGTCTCCTAGTCCAGGAAAGCTGGAATGCCAGCCAGCAGGAAGAAGAATTGCATCACATTTCTTCTTCAGCAGACTTATGTTAACACAAAATAGTTCTTAACCTCTCCGCTAGAACTCTGTCTCAGGGTCACATCCAGACTGGGCAGACAGAAACCCAACAGTGTCTGGGAGATGGAGAGAAGGGGTAGCTGTGGGTAGGCAGTCAGCAGTCAGCTTGGCCACAGACGCCGGAAAGTGTGCTAATTGGGCAGAGAGCCCCATCTGTCCGAGTTTCATTCTCACCATATTTGGGAACCTGAGATTCTGGGTCATTGCCATTGTGAATGTCTAGGTCTTGGTCATGGACTCCAGTGTTTTCTGGCCTCCAGTCTTATCCAATAATCCTTTTGAAAAGCCTTGGGCTTTATGCTTTGGGGCACTGGTTGGCAAACTCATTAGTCAACAGAGCCAAATATCAACGATACAATGATTGAAATTTCTATGAGAGCCAAATTTTTTAAACTTAAACTATATAGGTAGGTACATTGTTATTAACTTAATTAGGGTACTCCTAAGCTGGCCTTTGCTAAAAACTCAAGGGGCCAAAGAGCCGCATGTCTCGCAAGCTGCAGTTGGCCGACCACTGCTTTGGGGGATAAAAAATGAGTAAGGTGTCTCTTTTGTCTGGTCCCGGGGTCATCATCCTGGAGGGACTACGAAAGGCAACTGTGGACCCCTCTTAGCCAGTCCAGCCCAGGCCCTATCCTGCCCCTGGAAGGCCATAGAGTTGGGAAAGGGATTTTTTTTTTTAACAGGGCTAAAAGAATTAGGATCCCTGTACCTTGGATCACACCTCAGATCTGCAAGAGAAAAATCAATGTTTTTGCCCCAAAATGTCTCTTTCTGATGGAGAGTCTGAAGTAGTTCACAGGTGATGTGCAGCAGCCTGCGAGGGGAGGGTGCTGTGCTCAGGGTATCTGTTCCCTGGCAGGTCCCTTTTCCAGCTCGATAGTGGGATGCAAACTGATTATCTTCTTTTTCTCTCCCCTTAGAAAAAATGCAGTCAGACATGGAGAAGATCCAAGGTAAAGTTTACACCTACTAGCATTGATGAGAAGTTTCCTGGGAAAATGAACACCTGCATTGAAAGTGTGGGGAAATGGGGTAGGGGCGATAGATATTCACTGGCCAGCAAGCTGGCCTGATATTTTTACCTTCCTTTTTGCTTTGCTAATTTTTTTTTTAAAATTACTATCCTCTTGTTTCACTTTGAAGTTTTTAACTAACAATATTCACTTGGTTCCCAATCTATACAGATGGAGGGAAATAATAGGCAATCCAAAATTAATCCAGAATTAGTGTGATTGTTTTTATTTTTATTCTTGAGTTGACAAAGAGAATGAACAGAAACTATCCTTATTAACAGTTCATCTGGCCTGGTAGTTGTAATTTATAGAGCCTACTGTACCGGGGTTCTTGTTCCGGCATTAAGGAGGGTTCAGCAGCCTTTTCCTGTGGGAGCCGCTAGGAGTGTGGCCTTCTCTCTCCACCATGGCGTGTGCGTGTCCACTGATATCTGTGTACTCTGAAAAGGGGAAAACATCTGGCAAAAATGTCACTTTGCCTGCTGTGTTCAAGGTTCCCATTTGACCAGATACTGTGAACTTTGTTCACACCAACTTGCGCAAAAACAATAGACAGCCCTATGCTGTCAGTGAATTGGCAGATCATCAAACCAGTGCTGAGTCCTGGGGTACTGGCAGAGCTGTGGCTAGAATTCCCAGAGTCCAAGATGGTGGAACTCATCGTTCTGGCCAGGGTGCTTTTGGAAATATGTGTCGTGGGGGCTGCATGTTTGCACCAACCAAAACCTGGCACCGTTGGCACTGCAGAATAAACACAACACAGAAATGATAGGTCATCTGCTCTGCCCTCACAGCCTCAGCCTTACCAGCACTAGTCATGTCTAAAGGTCACTGTATTGAGGAAGTTCCTGAACTTCCTTTGGTGGTTGAAGATAAAGTTGAAGGCTACAAGAAAACCAAAGAGGCTGTTTTTCTTCTTAAGAAACTCAAGGCCTGGAATTATATAAAAAAGGTCTATGTCTCTCAGTGAATGAGGGCTGGCAAAGGCAAAATGAGAAACCATCATCGTATCCAGTGCAGGGGACCTTGTATCATCTATAATGAGGACAATGGTATCATCAAAGCCTTCAGAAACATCCCTGGAATTACTCTGCTTAATGTAAGCAAGCTGAACATTTTGAAACTTGCTTCTGGAGGGCATGTGGGCCATTTCTGCATTTGGACTGAAAGTGTTTTCCGCAAGTTAGACGAGCTGTGTGGCACTTGGCGTAGAGCTGCCTCCCTCAAGAGTAACTATAACCTTCCCATGCACAAGATGCTCAATACAGACCTTAGCAGAATCTTGAAAAGCCCAGAGATCCAAAGAACCCTTCGAGGGCCACGCAAGAAGATTCACCACAGAGTCCTGAAGAAGAATCTACTGAAAAAACCTGAGAATCATGTTGAAGCTAAACCCATATGCAAAGACCATGTGCTGGAACATCATTCTTCATCAGGCCAAGAACCACAAGCTTCAGGTGGATAAAGCTGCAGCAGCACTAGCAGCCAAATCAGATGAGAAGGGGGTTTTGGGCAAAAAGCCTGTGGAAGGGAAGAAAGGAAAGAAGGCTGTTGGCCTTAAGCAGAAGAAGCCTTTGGGCGTGAAAAAGGCTGCAACTACCAAGAAAGCAGTAGCTGAGAAGAAGCCCACAGAAAAGAAACCCACTACAGAAGAAAAGAAACCTGTAGCATAAACTTAAATGTGTTTATTCCATAACAGAAAAATAATTTTGGACAGTTATTTTAGAATAAAAATATGATCAAAGGCAATGAGAAACAAACATAAAAAAGGGTTCAGCAGCCTGGAGAAAGGCTGTGTGTAGATTAAATAGGAGTCTAGAGACAAAAGATAATTTTGAAAGGCATTGGAGGTTAGAGGAGCTTTAGCTAAAGGAGCTAAGTTCTCCTTGTCTCAGGACCCCTTGCTTTTTATTAACACAAATTGTCCTAAGACAAGGTGGAGATAAACACTTCAAAGGGTACAGAAGCATTGTCAGATTGGGGAATAGCCTACGTCTGTTCAGGTGTTTGGCCAGTAGGAGGCAATAACATATAGATTAAGATGCCCTGAGCTGTCTGGCAGCAAACAATTTAATGCATCCCTTTCAATTTTGGGGAAAAGCCTTTAGCCATTCCCAACAGGTGATAACATATGTGACTAAGCCCTTGTTGAGTCTCCAAGTTCCATCAACCTTTTAATGAAACTCTTGTAATTATGACATGCTGGAAGTGACTTCCAGCACTACTGCTGAGGGCCTGGCTGTGAACTATTGCAGGGGCAGCACCTTGAGTGAAGTGGTGAGGAATGAGTCAGAGGTGGTGGTACCTGGGCCCTAACCCCGCATGCCTTTAGGATCTGCACCCACAGTATGGGCATAGCTCAGAGGTATTGCAGGTTCCAGTCCACCACAAAAAAGTGAGGCATATAAGGATTTTTGTTTCCCGATGCATATGAAAATTATTTTACATGATACTGCCTCTGAAGTGTATAATTGCAATATGTCTAAAGAAACAAAGCAAAACCAAAAAAGCCAGTGTACATACTTTACTTAATTTAAAAATACTTTATTGTTAAAAAAATGCTCACCATTGTCCAGCTGGTATGGACCAGTGGTTGAGCATTGCCATATGAACCAGGGTGTCAGAGTTCAAATGTTGGTCAGGCTATATGCCTAGGTTGGGGCTCAACCCCCAATAAGGGGGGGTGCAGGAGGCAACTGATCAGTGATTCTTATTGATGTTTTATCTCCCTCTCCCTTCCTCTATGAAATCAATAAAAATATATGTATTTTTAAAAATACTCACCATCACCTGAGCCCTCAGGCAGTCGTGATCCTTTTGCTGGTGGAGATTTGTAGAAAAGCCACAATATCTGCAAAGCACAGTAAATCAAGATGTCTTTGTAATCTCCTCACCTATAAGGAAAACAATAGTTCTTGCCTCACAAGGTTGTAACGATTAAATTAGATTGCCATTTCTAAAGCCTTTAGAATGAAGCCTGATTCATAATAATCCCTATATTTATGTTTATTAGATAAAATAAAGTGTTCTAGATATTTAAGGAAAACTTTCAAGTATAAAATTTTCCTCACATTTGGATAGGAGCTGGCTATATATACAGGGTGTCCCCGCAAAAATGTATATACACTTTAGTAGCTAATAGCTCAATTATGAAAATGAACTGTTTTATAATAAACACTTCCTTGATAATTATTCAAAGTGTGTATATACATTTTGGGAGACACCCTATATTAAATGTTAGAATTCTTAGGCAGTCTGATGGAATCTGAAATCCTTATATACAGGTAAACATTTCAATTATTTATTGCAAATTACAATTCCCAATAATCTCTGATAATTTTTTCCTGTTATGAATGTTGACATTCATTTGCATTGTATCTTTTCAGATACAGATTTTTGCTATCTGCCAACAGAGATCTGGGGGAAAATTACATGTTCAAAGCAAAACAAACAGAGAGGAATTTCACTTAACATAGTGGATACCACCAGAGCATGACCTTCCTCTCTGGCTTTCATTGACTTCTCTTGGCACTTGAAAGGTTTTGTGTGCACATACCTGTGTAAACACTCCGTCAAATGTAAAGTGCCTTTATTTTCTTTTTTTTAAATTAATTTTTATACATTTCTCCCCATAGCCCCCCTCCCTCCCAGGCATACCCCAACCCCTCAGTGTCTATGTTCATCGGTTATACTTATATGTATGCATACAAGTCCTTTGATTGATCTCTTATCTACCTCACCTAACTTTAATCTTCCTGCTTTAATTTCACAGTCTATTTGAAGCTTTACTGCCTCAGTATCTATCCTTTTGTTCATCAGTTTATAATGTTCTTTATTATCGACAAATGAGTGAGATCATGTGATGCTTCTTCATTGACTGGCTTATTTCACTAAGCATAAGGTTCTCCAGTTCCAACCGAGTTGCTGCAAATGGTAAGAATTCCTTCTTTTTAATGGCAGCATAGTGTAGATGTACCACAGTTTTCTGATCCACTCATCTGCTGACAGGCACCTAGGCTGATTCCAAATTGTAGCTATTGTAAATTGTGCTGCTATGAACATAGGGATGCATAAGTCCGTTCTGAATGGTGTTTGTGATTTCTTAGGATAAATTCCTAAGAGTGGGATTACAGGGTCAAATGGGAGATCCATTTTTAGTTTTTTGAGGAAACTCCATACTGTTCTCCACAGTGGCTGCACCAGTCTGCATTCCCACCAACAGAGCACAAGGGTTTCATTTTCTCCACATATTTGCCAACACTTGTCATTTGTTGATTTGTTGATGATTGCCATTCTGACAGGTGTAAGATGGTATCGCATTGTTGTTTGATTTGCATCTCTCGGAGGATTAATGACTTTGAACATGTTTTCATGTTTCTCTTGGCTTTCCTTCTGTCGTCTATTGAAAAGGTTCTATTTAGGTCCGTTGCCCATTTTTTTATTGGATCGTTTATCTTCCTTTTATTAAGTTGCATAAGTTGGCGGTAGATGTTGGAGATTAAACCTTTATCAGTGATAACATTTGCAAATATGTTCTCTCATACAGTGATCTTTCTTGTTGTTTTGTTGATGGTTTCTTTTGCTGTGCAAAAGCTTTTTATTTTTATGAGGTCCCATTTGTTTATTTTCTCTGTAGCTTCAATTGCTATTGGAGCAGTATCAGTGAAGAAGTTCTTTCGGCATATATCTGAGATTGTGCTGCCTGTGGATTCCTCTAGTATTTTTATGGTTTTCCTTCTAATGTTTAAGTCCTGTATCCATTTTGAGTTTATTTTTGTATTTGGTGTAAGTTGGTGGTCCAGTTTCATTTTTTTGCATGTATCTGTCCAATTTTCCCAACAACATTTATTGAAGAGGCTATCTTGGCTCCATTGAATGTTCATGCCTCCTTTGTCAAATATTAGTTGAGTATAGTGGTTTGGGTGGATATCTGGGTTCTCTATTCTATTCCATTGGTCTATATGCTTGTTCTTGTGCCAGTACAAGGCTGTTTTGACAACAGTTGCTTTGTAATACAGCTTGAAATCTGGTATTGAGATCCCACCTACTTTATTCTTCTTTCTCAGAATTGCTGTAGCTATTTGTGGTCTTTTTTGGTTCTAGATGAATCTATGAAAAATTCTTTCTAGGTCTGAGAAATATGTCATTGGTATTTTAATGGGTAGTCCATTGAATCTATAGATTGCTTTGGGTAGTATGGACATTTTAATGATATTGATTCTCCCACTCCATGAGCATGGTATGCTCTTCTATCTGTTAACATCTTCCTCTATCTCTTTTTTCAGTGTCTTGTAGTTTTATGCATATAGGTCTTTTATCTCTTTAGTTAGCTTTATTCCTAGGTATCTTAATTTTTTTGGTGCGATGGTAAATGGGTTTGCTTTTTTAGTCTTTCTGTAATTTCACTATTAGTGTATAGAAATGCCACAGATTTCTTTAGCATTAATTTTGTATCCTGCTACATTGCCAAATTCATTAATTAAGTCAATTAGTTTTGGAATGGAGTCCTTTGGGTTTTTTATGTACAGTATCATGTCATCTGCAAATAAGGACAGTTTTACTTCTTTTCCAATTTGGATGCCTTTTATTTCTTATTCTTGTCTAGTTGCAATGGCTAATACTTCCAGTACTATGTCAAACAGGAGAGGTGAGAGTGGGTATTCCTGTCTTGTTCCTGTTCTTAGGGGAAATGGTTTTAGTTTTTGCCCATTGAGTATGATGTTAGCTGTGGGTTTATCATACATGGCTTTTATGATGTTGAGGTATGCTCCTTCTATTCCTACTTTGCTGAGAATTTTTATCAAGAAAGGGTGTTGGATTTTGTCAAATGCTTTTTTCTCGGTCAATTGATATGACTATGTGATTTTTATCTCTCAATTTGTTTAGGTGATGTATCACGCTTATTGATTTGCGGATATTGAACCATCCCTGCATTCCTGGGATGAATCCTGCTTGGCCATGGTGTATGATCTTTCTGATGTACTGCTGGATCCGATTTGCTAGAATTTTGTTGAGGATTTTTGCATCTGTGTGCATGAGAAATATTGACCTATAATTCTCTTTCATTGTGTTGTCTTTATCTGGTTTTGGTTTTAGGGTGATGCTGGCTTCATAGAAGGTGTTTGGAAGTGTTCCTTCTTTTGAATAGTCTGAGGAGGATAGGTTGTAGTTCTTCCTTGAATGTTTGGTAAAACTCTCCTGTGTAGCCATCTGGTCCCGAGCTTTTATTTGCTGGAAGCTTTTTGTTGACTGCTTCAATTTCTTCCATAGTTATTGGACTATTGACATGTTTAGATTCCTCCTCGTTGAGTTTTGGAAGGTTATACTTTACTAGGAAAATGTCCATTTCTTGCAGGATGTTGAAATAGAGTTGTTCATAGTATTTTTTAACAATCCTTTGTATTTCTGCAGGGTCTGTTGTTATTTTTCCTCTTTCATTTCTGATTTTGTTTATTTAGGTCTTCTCTCTTTGCTTCTTGGCGAGCCTGGCTAGAAGTCCATCAATCTTGTTTATCCTTTCAAAGAACCAGCTCTTTGTTTTGTTGATATTTTGAATTGTTTCTTTGGTTTCTATGTTGTTTATCTCCGCTCTGATCTTCACTATTTCCTTCCTTCTGAGCACACTGGGCTTTTCTTGTTGCTCTCCTTCTAGCTCTTTGAGTTGTAGGGTTAGGTAATTTATTACCATTGTTTCCTGTTTTTTGCAGTAGGCTTGTAGGGCTATGAACTTCCCTCTCAAGACTGCTTTCACTGTGTCCCATAAATTTTGTATTGTTTTGTTGTCATTGTCATTTGTTGCCATGATATTTTTTATTTCTTCCTTGATCTCTCTGGTTACCCAGTCATTGTTTAATAGCATGCTGTCTAGTCTCCATGTGTTTGATTTCTTCCTATTGTTTTTATTATAGTTGATTTCCAGTGTTATGCCACTGTGGTCTGAGAAAATGCTTGGTATGATTTCTATCTTCTTGAATTTGAAGAGACTTTTCTTATGACCCAACATATGATCTATCTGTGAAAATGACCTGTGTGCACTGGAGAAGAAGGTGTATTCTGTGGCTTTGGAGTGAAATGTTCTGAAGATGTCAATTAATTCCACCTGGTCTAGTGAGTCATTTAGGATTGATGTTTCTTTGCTGATTTTTTCTTTAGAGGATTTGTCCAGTGGAGACAGTGAGGTATTAAAGTCTTCCACTATGATTGTATTGCTGTCAGTCTCTCCCTTAATACCCTCCAGGAGTTTTTTTTATGTATTTAGTTGCTCCTATATTGGGTGCATATATGTTTACCAGAGTTATACTTCTTGTTGGATTATTCCCTTTAGTATTATGAAGTGGCCTTCTTTATCTCTTGTTATGTTCTTCACTTTGACATCTAATTTGTCAGATATAAGTATTGCAACCCCAGCTTTTTTTTTTTTTCATTTCCATTTGCCTGAAATACCATCTTCCATCCCTTCACCCTCAATTTGTGTGCATCTCTTTTCCTGAGGTGGGTTTCTTGTAGACAACAGATATGTGGATCATGTTTTCTTATCCAATTGATTACCCTATGTCTTTTGATTGGAGCATTTAATCCATTTACATTTAAAGTTATTATTGATAGGTATTTATCTGTCGCCATTTTTAGTCTTTAGCCCAGAGGTCCTTCTTCGCTTCCTATTTCTTTTTATTACAGCAGACCCTTTAACATTTCTTGCATTGCTGGTTTGGGGGTAATATATTCTCCTAGTCCTTTTGTGTCTGTGAAGCTTCTGATTTCACCTTCAATTTTGATTGAGAGTCTTGCAGGGTACAGTATTCTTGGATTCAGACCCTTCCTTTGCATGACTTAGTATATTTCATTCCATTCCCTTCTGGCCTAATGAGTTTCTGTTGAGAAATCCGTTGCTAGTCTTATGGGGGTTCCTTTGTAGGTAACTTTCTGTTTCTCTCTGGCTGCTTTTAAGATTATTAATTTGTCATTGGTGTTTGCCAATTTAATTATAATGTGCCGTGGTGTTGGTTTTGTGGGGTTCATTTTGCTTGGGACTCTGTGAGCTTCTTGGATTTGTGTGGGTTTTTCCTTTCCTATATTGGGGAAATTTTCTATCATTATTTCTTCAAACAGTTTCTCTAATCCTTGTTCAGTTTCCACTCTTTGTGGAACTCCAATTATGCAAATGTTGTTTTGCTTTGTGTTATCCCAAAGTTCACTTAGGCTCTCCTCTTGCTTTTTAATTTTTTTTTTTCTAGAAGCTGCTGTACTTGGATATTTTTTTCTACCATGTCTTCTAGCTTACTGATGCGGTCCTCTGCTTCTTCTAGTCTACTTTTGATGCTTTCTATCAAGTTCTTTATAGCAGTGATGTCATTGTTCATTACCTCTTGTTTATTCTGCACCTCATCTAGTTTCTTCTGCATTTCTTCTTGCTGCTTTTTCATCTCCTCTTGGCTCTTCTTCACTTCCTCTAGGCTCTTCTTCACTTTCTCTTGGCTCTTACCCATATTGTCGAATTTGTCTTCCAATCTTTTAAACCAGTTTATGATTATTTCTCTGAACTCTTTCTCTGGCAGGCTTGTTTCTCCTTCTATTTCGTTTACTTCCTTTTCTGGTGAAACCTGCCTTTCAGTTTTATGTGGGCTGTTTCTTTTTCTGCCCATGGTCTTTCTTCTCCGGGTGTCTGGTTATGTAGTTCTCTCTCCTACGTTGATTGAGAAGCACAAACTACAACACGACCAGGTACAGCACACAAAGTGCTGAGTAGAAATGTATTTAGGATGTTAATAATGACAGATAAGGTGACCACTAATGAAGGACAAATTAGGGGTAAATAGAGAAAGAAGAAGAGGAAAATGAGGAAAAAAGAAAAGAAAGAAATGCCAAATCAAATTGGGAGACCGAGAGGAAAAAGAAAAAAAATAAATGAACAATAAAATAAAATAAGAAAATAAAAAGGAGAAGGAAAGAGGAGGAGAAAAAAGTCAGAGAGAAAAGAAAGCGTATAAGAGAGAAAGGGGGAACAAAATATAGATGTCAGGAGACAACTCCAATAGAACCGTCACTAATCCCAATAAAGGCCAGCATCCAGTACCTAGAGCTTAATGTAAACTGCAAATAGCAACTGATATCGAGGAAGGTGAGGGAAAAGAGAGGCAGAAAACAAAGCAAGCAAAAATCAAAATAAAACAAGTAGAATAAACTAAAAGAATCTCACAAAAAATTTCAAAAAATTGATATAATCACTTTTTAGGCAAATAGCAGCAAAAGGACTTAGAGAAAAAAAAACTTTTTGGATAGTGAAGGCAAGAAGAGAGAGGTTTGTGTGGACTTGTAGTAGGGGATTTGAAATTAGATATATAAATGGGGTGAAATTTTAACTAGGTAAAGAGAAAGAATAGGGAGAATCTAAAGTTGGAAAAGGGAAAGAGAACTAAGACAACAAAATGGGGAAAATTAGGAGGAAGGTGTTGGCATAAAGGTAGAGTTGAGTTGG
>PVJN01012126.1:0-23539 GCA_004026805.1 Lasiurus borealis | reverse complement strand
GGAACTCTAATCCCGAAATAAAATAAATAGAAAACAAAATGACACTTTTTTTCCCCAAAAAGCTAAAGTACTAATATTAAATAATAACACTAGTTTAAAACAAAAATGTAATAGTTAAAAAGGAAAAATCAATTGATGTGGAAAGAAAAAAATAGTCTTAATTAAAATATGTGAAAATGAAAAATAAAATTTAAAAAAACGTAAAGAAAAAAGGAAAAAGAAAAAAAGAAAAAAAAATTAGGATGGTCCTTCACTTCCACTATTATTCTGTGTGTCATCCACTGGGTGGCAGTGTTTCAGAATTGATCTCTGAGACAAAGCAGGGGACCTCTCTAGGCTGTGCTCAGATCCTGCTACTCTGATGTTCTCAAAGCCAGTTTGTGGGGGTTTTGCAGCTGGGACACTGTAATAACTCCCAGGCTGTCCCTCTGCCCCAGAAAGAAAAAAAAAGAAAGAAAGAAAAAAAAAAGGAGTCGTTTTCCAGAGCTCTCCTCCGTCAACAGCTCAGAGGGTTTGCCTCCACACTTAGGGATCATGCCCTGACCACCTCTGGGGACCTCTCCAGAGGCAGCTTTCCTGAAGTCAGGCTCCCAAGGCGTGTGTGTGTCTCTGTTGTGCGGGGGTAGGAGACCTCACCCTGACCTGGGCGAAATCTGACCCTTCCTTGCGCTGCGTGGATCTCTGAATCCGACGCCCGCATGTCCGCGCTGTCTGGAAAGCCGTGCTCTTTGTCCCCGGCTGCTCGGTGGGTGCCTCCGTCAGCTGCAGCTTCCAGATCTCCCTCTTATCCCAGGCACAATCTGACCTCTCTATGTGCTCCATGGATCTCTGAGTCTGCTGCGTGTCCCTGCCGATTGCAGAGCGGAATTCTGGGTCCCCGGGTCCCCAGCTGCTTGATGTGTGCGAAGCTGCTGGCTTCAGATGGCTGCAGACATCTACCTCCCTCTGATAGATGGCGCGGTCTCCGAGTTCGTGCTGGTGGCTCGGGCGGGCAAAAACCCCTTGGCTGGGAGAGCCCCATCCAGCAGTTCCCCTCCTTCTCCTGGAGGATAACTGACTCTTAACTTGCCACCAAACACTCCCAGTGTGACTCTCAGCTGCTTTCTCTCCTTCTGCCTGGATTCTTTATTCTATTCCATTAGTCTATATATCTGTTCTTGTTCCAGTTCCAGGCTGTTTTGAGAACAGTGGCTTTGTAATACAGCTTGAAATCTGGTATTGAGAACCCACCTGCTTTATATTCTTCTTTCTCAGGATTGCTGTGGTGATCTGTGTTTTTTTTTTTTTTTTTTTTTTTTCCAGATTAATCTTTGGAGTGTTAAGAATGTGAAATATGCCATTGGTATTTTAATGGGGAGTGCATTGGATCTATAGATTGCTTTGAGTAGTATGGACAGTTTAATGATGTTGAATATACCATTCCATGAGCATGGTATGCTCTTCCATCTGTTTATATCTTCCTTTATCTCTTTTTTCAGTATCCTGTAGTTTTCCACGTATACATCTTTTACCTCCTTAGTTAAGTCTATTCCTAGGTATCTTAATTTTCTTGGTGTGATGGTAAATGGATTTCTTTTTAGTATCTCTTTCTGTAGTTTCACTATTATTGTATAGAAATGCCATAGATTTCTTGGCATTAATTTTGTATCCTGCTACATTGCCGAATTCATTTATTAAGTTCTATTAGTGTGTGTGTATTTTTTTGAGTCTTTCTGGTTTATTTATGTACAGTATCATGTCATCTGCAAATAAGGACAGTTTTACTTCTTTTTTTGTGGTGTGTGTGTACAGCATGATTTTTTTCTTTTCTTTTTAAAATTTTTATTAATTTTTTATACATATCTCCCCATTGCCCCCCCTCCCTCCCAGGCATACCCCAACCCCTCAGTGTCTGTGATCATTGGTTATGCTTATATGCATGCATACAAGTCCTTTGATTGCTCACTTATTTACCTCACCTAACTTTAATCTTTCTGCTATAATTTCACAGTCTGTTTGATGCTTTATGATTTTTGTCCCCCTGAGAATTATCAGTCTACTCTCTTTCTGTGCTTCTGATTCTATTATATTCATCAGTTTATTCTGTTGATCAAATTTTTAATTCACTTAATTTTTAGATTCACTTGTTGATAGATATGTATTTGTTGTTCATAATTTTTTGGCTTTTACCTTTTTCTTCTTCCTCTTCTAAAAGAGTACCTTTCAGCATTTCATATAATACTGGTTTGGAGTAGATGAACTCCTTTAGCTTTTTCTTCTCTGTGAAGCTCTTTATCTGCCCTTCAATTCTGAATTATAGCTTTGCTGGATAGATTATTCTTGGTTGTAGGTTCTTGCTATTCATCACGTTGAATATTTCTTGCCACTCCCGTCTGGCCTACATCGTTTCTGTTGAGAAATCAGCTGACAGTCGTATGGGTGCTCCCTTGTAGGTAATGAACTGTTTTTCTCTTGCTGCTTTCAATATTCTCTCTTTGTCTTCTGCTCTTTGTATTTTAATGATGATGTGTCTTGGTGTAGTCCTCTTTGGATTCCTTTTATTTGGGGTTCTGTGTGCTTCCTGGACTTGTAAGTCTATTTCTTTCCCCAGATGTGGGAAGTTTTCAGTCATTATTTCTTTAAATAGGTTTTCAGTATCTTGCTCTCTCTCCTCTTCTGGCACCCCCACAATTCTGATGTTGGTACGCTTGAAGCTGTCCCAGAGGCTCCTTACATTATATTCACATTTTTGGATTCTTTTCTCTTCTTGCTTTTCCAGTTGAATGTTTTCTGCTTCTTTATATTTCAAATTTTTGACTTGATTCTTGCCTTTTTATAATCTGCTGTTAGAACTCTGTGTAATATTTTTTATTTCAGTCAGTGTCTCTAGTATGTCCTTTTTCATCTCCTCTGGGGTCTCACTAAATTTATCCAACTTTTCTAGCATATTCTTGAAAAACCTTATAAGCGTGGTTTTGAACTCTATATCCAGTCGTTTTTTTTCCTCCATTTCTTTTGTTTGTGATCCCTTCCCTTGTCTCAGCATTTTAACTATGTCGGGGAAACTTCTGTGTTGAATTCAGCTTTATGATACCATACTTGCAACTGAAGAAGCCTCTGTTGAGCTTGGGATGGGTGGAGTCTAAGGGCTTAAGGGACCGCCTTGTCTTCCAGTCAGCCCCACCCTCCACGGCTACTGAGTCTCACGTGACTGGGTAATCGCTGGAGTGGTCCTTGTGCCTGAGCGCCTGCAGTGCCTTTAGACTGCTGCCCCTCTGGCTCCTCTGCGCACCAGGACCACAGGAGACTAGGTCCCCAGGGGTTCGCCCAAAACAGGGACTTAGTGGAGTCAGAAGTGGCACAGTTGGGAGGGTCTGTCTCCTGCCCAGTCGCGAAAGCCAGGGGCACAATCAGCAATCTGTCCTGTGCGCAGTGCCGTGCGTGCCACCAGGTATTTGGTCTTTTGTGACTCCCCTAAATTTCTGTGCACTTCTCCCTTTTCACAGTCCAAACTCCCCCCTTATGAGTTTCGGCCGGATCTGGGGTTTATTGTCGTAAGATAAGGGTTCAATGCCTTTGAGAGTCTCCATTTCCCTCCCGCTAGAGAAAGCCAGCCAGGCACTCCAGCACCTGCTCTCTCCATGAGTGCGTCTCCGTACCTCAGCTTTTTGCAGCTCCTCTGGGTCTCTGTGAGCCCCTCTCTTTCCATCTAGTTGTAGAACTTCCACTCAGCCAGCTTTCCTGTGGTTCTGGATGATGTCCGTTCTGTCTTTTAGTTGTAATTTTGAAATTGTTGTGGAGGCAGCAGTGTAGGTGTTTACCTATGCTGCCATCTTGGATTCTCAGTTTTACTTCTTTTCCAATTTGGATGCCTTTTATTTACTCTTCTTGTCTAATTGCAATGGCTAATACAGTACTAAGTTGAACAGGAGTGGTGTAAGTGGGCATCCCTGTCTTGTACCTGTTCTTAGTGGAAATAGTTTTAATTTTTTCCCATTGAGCATGATGTTAGCTGTGGGTTTATCATATATGGCTTTTATGATGTTGAGGTATGCTCCTTCTATTCCACCTTGCTGAGAGTTTTTATCAAGAAAGGGTGTTGGATTTTGTCAAATGTTTTTCTGCATCAATTGATAAGACTACGTGATTTTTATCTCTCAAATTGTTTATGTGATATATTGTAATAGAAAAAGAAAAGAGATGATTTGTGGATATTGTATCATCCTTGCATTCCTGGGATAAAGCCTACTTAGTCATGATGTATGATCCTTCTGATGTACTGGATCCGACTTGCTGGAATTTTGTTGAGGATTTTGGCATCTATGCTCATGAGAGATATTGGCTTGTAATTCTCTTTCATTGTGTTGTCTTTATCAGATTTTGGTATTGGGGAGATACTGGCTTTATAGAAGGTGCTTGGAAGTGTTCCTTCTTGAATTTTTGGTATAGTCTGAGGAGGATAGGTTTAATTCTTCCTTGAATGTTAAGTGAACTCCCCTGTGTAGCCATCTGGCTCTGGGCTTTTGTTTGCTGGAAGCTTATTGATGACTGCTTCAATTTCTTTCATAGGTATTGGCCTATTGAGATATTTTGATTCTTCCTGATTGAGTTTTGGAAGGTTTTATTTTTATAGAAATACGTCCATTTCCAGGTTGTCCACTTTGTTGGAATAGAGTTGTTTATAGTATATCTTAACAATCCTTTGTATTTTGATGGGGTCTGTTGTTATTTCTCCCCTTTCATTTCTGATTTTATTTGAATCCTCTCTCTTTGATTCTTGGTGAGCCCAGATAGAGGTTCATCCATCTTATTTATTATTTCAAAGAACCAGCTCTTGGTTTTGTTCATCTTTTGAATTGTTTCTTTGGTCTCTATGTCGTTTATCTCTGCACTGATCTTTACTATTTCCTTCCTTCTGCTTACACTGGGTTTTTTCTTGTTGCTCTCTTTGTAGCTCTGAGAGTTGTAGGGTTATATAATTTATTACCATTGTTTCCTGTTTTTTTGCAGTAAGGCTTGTAGAGCTATGAACTTCCCTCTCAAGACTGCTTTCATTCTGTCCCATAAATTTTGGATTGTTCTGTTTTATTGTCATTTATTGCCATAAAGTTTTTTATTTCTTTCTTGCTCTCTCTGGTTACCCAGTCATTGTTTAATAGCATGCTGTTTAGTCTCCATGTGTTTGATTTCTTTGGGTTGTTTCTATTGTTGTCAATTTCCAAATTTATGCCACTGTGATCTGAAAAGTTGTTTGATATGATTTCTATCTTCTTGAATTTGAAGAGACTTTGCCTATGATCCAACATATAGCCTATTTTTAAAATGACCCATTTCACCCCAAAGCCAAAGAATGTATATTCTTTGGCTTTGGGGTGAAATGTTCTGAAAATGTTAATGGTCTAGTGATTCATTTAGGACTGACGTTTCTTTACTGTTTTTTGTTTTGTTTTGTTTTGTTTAGAGGATTTGTCCAATGGTGACAGTGGGGAATTAAAGTATCCTACTATGATTGTATTGCTGTCAATCTCTCCCTTGATATCCTCCAGAAGTTTTTTATGTATTTGGGTGGTCCTGTGTTGGGTGCGTATATATTTAACAGAGCTATTTCTTGTCGTTGGATTGCTCCCTTTAGTATTATGAAGTGGCCTTTCTTATCTCTTGTGATGTCTTTCACTTTAAATCTAATTTGTCAGATATAAGTATTGCTACCCCAACTTTTTTTTCTTTTTTTCATTTGCCTGATGAACCGTTTTCCATCCATTGATCCTCACTCTATGTGCATTTTTTATTCTGAGGTGGGCTTCCTATAGACAGCAAATACACGGGGCATATTTTCTTATCCAATCCGTTACCCTATGTCTTTTGATTGGAGCATTTAATCCATTTGCATATAAAGTTATTATTGATAGGTACTTATTTGTCATTTTTATTATTTACCCTGTGTTCCTTCTTTGCTTCCTATTTCTTTTATTTTCTTCCTTTCTATTTTTCTCTTTCTTTCTTTCTTTCTGTCTGTCTTTTTCTTTCTTTCTTTTTTTTCATCAGACCCTTTAGCATTTTTTGCATTGCTGGTTTGGTGGTAACAAAATCCCTTAGTCCTTTTTTGTCTGTGAAGCTCCTGATTTCACCTTCAATTTTGATTGATAGCCTTGCTGGGTACAGTATTCTTGGATTCAGATCCTTCCTTTGCATGACTTTGTATATTTCATTCCATTTCCTGCTGGCCTCATGAGTTTCTTTTGAGAAATCAGTCGCTAGTCTGATGGAGGTTCCTTTATAGGTAATCTTCTGTCTCTCTGGCACTTTTAAGATTCTTACTTTGTCATTGATGTTTGCCATTTTAATTATAATGTGCCTTGGCTTCAGCCTTTTAGGGTTCATTTTGCTTGGGACTCTGTGAGCTTCTTGGATTTTGTGTTTTTTTTTCTTCCTTATATCAAGGAAGTTTTCTGTCATTATTTCTTCAAACAGGTTTTCTATTCCGAGCTCAGTTTCCTCTCCTTCTGGGACCACTATTATGCAGATGTTGTTTTGTTTTGTGTTGTCCCAAAGTTCCCTTCGGCTCTTCTGCTTTTTAATTTTTTTTTCTAGATGCTACTCTATTTGGGTATTTTTTCCTACCTTATCTTCTAACTCACATGCGGTCCTCTGCTTCTCCTAGTCTTCTTTTGATGCTTTCCATTGAGCTCTTTACAAGAGCAATGTCATTTTTCATTTCTTCCTGATTCTTCTTCCTTTCCTCTTGGTTCTTTCTCATATTGTCAAGTTTGTCTTCCATTTGTTTTAGCCACCTTATGACCATTTCTCTGAATTCTTTCTCTGGCAGGTTGTTTGCCTCAATTTCATTTACTTCCTTTTCTAGTGATGCCTGTTTTTCTTTCATATGCCAGCTCTTTCTTTTTCTGTCCATGATCTCTCTTCTCTGGGTGTCTGGGTGTTTCTCTTTTCTCTCTCCTTATCCCAGGCAAAATCTGATCTTTCTTTGTAGCGTGTAGAGCTCCTCTGAATCTGAGTGTTTGTGCCAATTGGGACCAATGTTCTGGGGATTGCAGCGGTTCGGTGGGTTCTGCAGCTGTAGCTTTTCAGACTTCCAACAACATCTACTTTCCCCTTCAAGATGGTGAAGTTTCCACTGGTGGTTCTTTGAGAAAAAACTCAGCAGCAGTGAGGGCTGCCCAGTCAGGGGATCCACGTCCAGTAGTCCCCCACCTTCTCCTGGAGTATCGTTGCCCCTTAACTTGCCAACAAACACTCCCAGTGCGACCCTCTACTGTTCTCTCTGTCTGGTCATGGACAAGGCTTGGGACATGTCTGTCTATTCCGCTGCCATTTCCAGTCGCCCTCCCCCTCTTACTCTCTTTTTATTTTTAAATATATTTTTTCCACATTACTGAGGAGGAGAAGGCATTTGGAGCACAGCACGGTGGGGTGACAGTGGGGCAGGTGGGTGCAAGTCAGAGTCTTCTTGGGGTAATTTTAAGGACAGCCATGCCCCCATCAGGGTAGGGATCCCCACTGGGGTTTGTGGCCAGCCTGAGTGAGGGGCTTAGGGTTGTTTTCAGGCTGGCCACACACCCTTTGGAGTTGAGGTTTCCTGCTGGAGGGCATGGCTGGCCTGGGAAAGGGACTGAGTGCCAGTTGAGTGTGGTTTGCAGGCCAGCCAAGCCCCTGGCTTTGTCCAGAAGGTCTCTCAGTTTAATTAGCATATTACTCTTTTATTAGTATAGATAGTAACAGAGGCTTTTGATGAGGTTATGGATGACCCCCCCACACCACCTTGTATTTCAGTTGCACTTTGGAAATTTTGAAGCACACACAAAAATGAAGAAAATATTCAGTACCATGTCTCATCTTCAACAACAATATATGCCAATCCCATTTTGACTATAGCTTCACCTCAATTTTCACCCCATCCCTGTTATTGAAAACTAGAGGTCTGGTTAATGAATTCATGCACCAGTGGGGTCCCTCAGCCTGACCTGCAGATTGGGCTGAAACTGGCTCTCTAACATCTCCTAGGGGTCCCAGATTGCAAAGGGGAGCAGGCCAGGCTGAGGGACCCCATCAGTACATGATCACGGCTAGGGAGAGACCACAGGAAGGCTTCAAGGCCAGTCTCCCTCAGTCCCTATTGGCCAGACCCCAGCAGCAAGCAAACCTATTGGTTGGAGTGTCTGCCCCCAGTGATCAGTCCATGTCATACCAAGCAGTTGAACAGCCTTAGCATATCATTAGCATATTATGCTTTGATTTGGTTGAACAGAAGACCACACAACTGGACACTTAGCATACAGGATAATTTAGGAGGCTTTTCAAAGTTTATCTTGTAAATGTTTTCATGAAAAGGATGACTTCTGGTGAGTCCTATTGCACAGTAAATATTGTTAGTAAATAGTAAAATATTTGCATGTTTAAAAACATCTGACCTTATTGCAGAAAGGACTTCAAGCTGTTTACAACATCAAGTGAAATAAGGTAAGAGGAGTTTAATATGCATAAAGAAACAGAGAAATAAGGGTGAGACAAAAAATGACCAGTAATAAAGTGAATGCATCACTTGATAACATTATAAGGGCAGTAAATGTGGGCCTCAGTTTGATTTTTAAAGATTGACATTCGACCCTTGTTAATTTTATAGCTCATAGTTTATATGAGATGATTAAGGGACTTAATGGTTAAAAGGAACTTCTGTCTGGATTCTTGATAAATGGAAACTACTGCAAAAGTTTTAATTTTCATATAATGAGCTTAACATATTAATAAGGAAATATGAACACCTCAATACAAAGTAGATAACAAAAATCCTTTAAACAGGAATGTTGAACCTCATTAATAAAGGCGAATAACAGTGCATCACCATTTCACCCATTTTACTGTTTTGCTGTTGTTTATAGTATTTGTGCCAATCAAGTTTGGGGTATCTAAATAGCTTCAAATTTTTTGGTAAGTAATTGGATTGTATTTATTAAAAGCATTTAAAACTAGATAAACTTGGATGTGGTGATTCCACTTCTAGAAATTTGAGGAAATAATTGTTGGTATTTGAAAATATTTATCCAAGCAAGGATGTTCATTAGAGTATTGCTTATGAAAATGAAAAATTAGAAATAAACCAGTTTCAATACCATTTCAATATGGAAAATAGGCAGCACTTTTCAATTAGGAAAAAAATGCTGCTAATTGTAAATTTGAGGAGGTTACTCAGCAAAAAAATGTAACTTAAAGGAAATACAGTACATTTAAAGCATAATAACCCCTATTTTGTAAAAAGTGCTGTTTGAAATTTCCACTACACATAGACAGTTCCTTGTTCTGTGAATTCTGCTCTTATTGGCTTCTGAAAAACACGCTTGCTCTAATGATAGAGACCCAACTGTATGCCCTTGCCAGCGGCTTGCTGCTGTCCCTGGCTGGCCCATACCAGGTGCTTTTTGTTATCTATACTCAAGGCTGAGACACCTGCTAAGCACACACAGGCCTCTTTTGAAAACTTGCAAAAGGGACCAGAAGCCCCTTATTTAGAAAACAAAGATATTAGAAAAATATAAAAAGAAAAAGCTTCCTCCATGTTTTTGCTCAGACTCTGGAAACTATTCCTCTGAGGCCGCTAGCGTAATAAAAGACTCCAGATTAATTTGGCTTGTTCAGGCATCTTCTGTTCAGCTCACTAATATACAATATAACACAGTAATTATTTCTTTTCCATGCAGAAAAGAGCCTTAACGTTTACCTCACTGAAAGAGAAGGAAACACTTTTGTGTTCATAAATACAGAAAATAACCCATCGGGACAAAATCGACATAAAACTCCCAAATCGGTGTTTCTATTTCCGAACTCACCACCCAAACACAGCAACAGTGGGCCGGGCGTGTACGCCGCCGCTCAGTTCCCGTTGGGCGAGCGGCGGGTCTCTGCGAAGAAAGGGTATGACAGAGGAACGTGCAAGGGGCCGGTCGGGAGGGGGCGGGGGGAAGGGGAGTCTCTGCAAGGGGCGGGACTGCGCTCAGGCCTCGCCCCACGCCCTGAGAAGCCGTGGTTGTCCCCGTGCCCATGCCCTGGCCCCTTTCCGAGCCAGAGAAACTTCTGGAACCGCGAAGTAGTTCTGGGCACAAAAGAAACCTAAACAAACGAGAAAAACGAGGCCGTAGATTAGGGGTCACGTGTTTTTATTGTTGTTGCTCCTCACTGTGTTCAGATAAAGAACCCCCAGGAGGTTCAGCGCGCCCAGGTTTCCCTTCCTCCCCGCCGGGCACGGGGTAGTCACCCCTCTCGCGGTGGGCAGTAGTAAGGCTCTGAAGACTCCCGCGCTCACTTTTATGCAGTCACCCTCCTTCTGCTCCCGCCAAGCCTCCTCTCCCCCCTGCCTGCGGCTTTGTGACTGTCAGTGCCACCCTCCTGTCCCCGGGCATCAGTGCCGGGATGCGCGGCAGGGAAGCCAGTCCCGTATTTACTTCAGTAAGAAGCGTACCTATTGCAGTTGTGTCAGGATGGCCGAGTGGTCTAAGGCGCCAGACTCAAGCTTTGCTTCCCTGCTGGGGATTCTGGTCTCCGAATGGAGGCGTGGGTTCGAATCCCACTTCTGACACATGCTTCTTTTTTCCACTCTCTTATTTCCTAGTAATATCTGAGAATAATGCATTAACCAAAGCTTAATATTAAAAAGTGTATTTAGAAGTTTTCTCAGGAATTGTTAGCACCGGGACGACTCAAAGCGGAACCATCGTGTATTATGGGTATTTGGAAGCTGTGAGGGGAGGCAAAGACGCCTAAAAAGATCAGAGGGTCCTAGCGATGTCAGCTGGAAACTGCAGGAGCGGTGGGCTCGGGGCGGGGTGAGCCTGTACTGTTGCTGTTGCTCCGCTTGGCTGTCCCTGGCCCCCTGAATCCCTCCTCCAGGAGTTTACCGCCAGCCTATCCCCGCACAGGTCCGCTGCTTCTGCGCTTTCCAAAGACATGAAACTAGTTCTCAAACATTTCCTTTGTAATTTATGCACATTCACATTTTATTGGCATCTGAAATTATTGCTTTGTCTCAGCAGTCAAAATTCAGTACCCTTTTAACTTCTGTATAAAATTTGAAAGCTATACCTTCCTCCAAATATAATCATCATCCATATTTTAGTGTATATATTACTGTCCTATTTTCTCTGCATTTGTATGTATTAAAAATATTTTATTTTTACAGAATTGCAGTCATACCAAACATATGGTTCTCTGACCAAGTTTTCACTTAATATATCCTAGGCTCTTTCCATGGGAACACAATCTTTTTTCTTATATTGTAGGCAGTGGGAAGGGCACCTGGTGTCTAACTGGTGGAGTCAGACCAAACCTGGATTCAGCAACCTCAGTACTTGGGTTCTGGCTAGGAAAGAATTTTGAGCCAAAACCAGATATAGAGGAAGGACCCTTGGAGCTTGTGAGTGAAGAAGCTAATGGTCACCCACAACCGTGTAGGAGGGAAAGGCACAGTTGCTCCATGGAGGGAGAGCTCGTTGGGTCCTCTGTCCTGAGGGTTATAAGGGGGGAGATTTAGGAGTGGTTCCAGGGGAAAATCTCAATAGAATACTTAGCAGTTTTCCAGTTGTGTCCTTTCAGAGTTGTGGTCACCACTGATTGGCCAGCACCAGGGCCAATGCAGCTGGTCCGGAGGTCAGCGGCTGGCTTTTTGCTCTCCTGGAACTGAAATATAACCACAGCCTAGATGTTATCTCTAGGGCGGAAAGGTCAGGGGGTCCAAACTGCATGATCAGTGATATGTTGTGGGGTAAGGTTCCACCCTCTATTTGTCCATTGCTAGGCACCTGGGGCTTTCCACCCTGTTGACCTTTTGTACCTGGTCCATCATTCTTGCTTTGTTTATGTCTGTTTAACTGCCTCCTTGACTCCCCCCCCTCAAGAATCTTGGCTCTGGATTCTTTCAGAGAAAGGGGATGCAGGATCTTTTCTATAGCTGCTTCCTGCTGAAGAGGGATGTTTTCCTTCAACTCCAAGAAATCTCTGCTCTCTGTCAGAGATGGTAATGGTGTCTAGAGATCATATTCCCTGAGTGTGAGTAGGGCTTGTAACCTGGTAGAGACAAACTGTGTTATAAATTTTAGTATTATTGGGGCAAAAGCTAGAATGACAAGAATTATGAAAAATCGTCCAGTGGAAGGGGAAAAAAATGTTAGTTCTCACTAATTCCAATCAAAGGATGGGAGAAAAAAGAAAAATTAGTTTGGAGGGTTGTAGTAAAATACTTAAGAAAATTAGAAGAAAAAAAATAAGGATCCAGTTCAATCCATAGGTGAAAAATAAAAGTTTGAAGACAATTACTTGAATTAGAGACTAATATTAACAACTATGTATTATAGTCTGTTGAAATACATTCCTCCTCCTCTAAAAATCACCCTCATTTTTTATTAAGGAGCTAAATTAAGACCAGTTTATTGACTGTATTAAGTCTAGTTTCAGTTTGGCCTGATTGTTTGCATGAACACAATAAGAATAGTAGTTGATTATTTAGGCTCTTTAAAATACACTTTGTTGAAATCTCATGATTGAGCCTTAATTAGCGCTCCACCCCGCCCCCAGGACAAAGAAGCTGAGCCACCAGCTGCCATTGGGTTTCCTGCGATGTCTGTAGGCTTGGGTATTCCTCATTCTTGAGGCTCTTTCCTTGCCATCTCTCAGAAAAGCAACCTTTGTTCCTCACCTGGAGAGACTTCCATGAACCATATGACCAAGCAAGGCACCAGGCTTTCTCCAAGGGGCTTTTATTGGCTTCAAAGTTAGTCTTCATTTTTTGAGGCTTCTGGAGACATCCATAATCTAGACATGTCTCTCTCAGACATGACAGTCTAGTCAAAGTCTTGGGTAATAAAACCACAACTGGAAACTGGTCTTATTGAATTAATGCAAAGAAACATATTGCCATGACTCACGCATTAAGAATTGCCAAGCTCTAGCTGGTTTGGCTTTGTGGGCAGAGCATTGGCCTGTGGACTGAGGGCCTCAGGTTTGATTCCAGTCAAGGGCACATGCCTGGGTTGTGGGCTAAATCCCAGTGGGGGGCATGCAGGAGGGAAGCCAATCACTGATTCTCTCTCATTATTGATGTTTCTATCTCTCTCTCCCTCTCTCTTCCTCTCTGAAATCAATAAAAATACGTTAAAAAAAAAAAAGAATTGCCAAATTCTGGAGGGACAAGATAGGAAGAAAAACATATACTTCACCAAATTGCTTGAAGAATAAACACGTCTCCTTATATTAGAAAAGCAAGAGGAAAATCTTTGTCCTTTTAACAAAGTAGAAAAGAACCAAATTCTAACTCTGGCCAAAACCCGTTTGGCTCAGTGGATAGAGCGTCAGCCTGTGGACTGAAAGGTCCCAGGTTTGATTCTGGTCAAGGGCATGTACATTGGTTGCAGGCACATCCCCAGTGGGGGTTGTGCAGGAGGCGGCTGATCGATGTCTGTCTCTCATCGATGTTTCTAACTTTCTATACCTCTCCCTTCCTCTCTGTGGAAAACCAATAAAATATATTTAAAAAAAATTCTAACTCTGTAGTAGTTTACTCTTGATCTTTAAAGTTATTTACTTAAATTCATTATTCAGAAGAGCACATTCTGGGCCTTTAAAAATTATTATTGATATTAGAGAGAGAGAAAAGGGGAGGGAGAAAGAGATAGAAATAGAAACATCAATGATGAGAGAGAAATGTCAATTGGCTGCCTCCTGCACACACCCTATTGGGATTCAAATCTGCAACCTGGGCATATGTCCTAACCAGGAATAAAACCAGTAATTTCTAGCAACTCTGGCCAGGCTGGGCCTTTGTTTTGAGGGGTTTTATTTATTTTTTAAATATATTTTAATATATTTTTATTGATTTCAGAGAGGAAGGGAGAGGGAGAGACAGATAGAAACATCAATGATGAGAAAGAATCATTGATTGGTTGCCTCCTGCAAGCTGGGGATTGATCCCACAACCCACAACCCAGGTATGTAGCCTGATCAGGAGTTGAACTGTGACCTGGTTCATAGGTTCAATGCTCAATTACTGAGTTACGCCTTTCAGGCTGTTTTGAAGAATTTTAAAGGCTGGGCATTTAGGGGAGGTCTTAGGGAAGGATTTTAATAGAATATTCATCAGCTTCATGCTGATATACCAAAATAAGGTTTATTCTCTCTTTTTTTTAAGAAAAAATTATTTCTCTGTTATTAAAGTAGTATTACCCCCCCACCCCCCAAATAACCCCTTCTAGCCGTCCCCACCCCCACCCCAGGCCGTCCCCACCCTATTGTCTCTGTCCAGGAGTAATGCTTAGAAGCGTACAAGTTCTTTGGTTGATCTCTTCCCACCCACACACCCTCCCCTGCCTTCCCTCTAAGATTCCACAGTTTGTTCTATGCTTCTGGATCTATTTTGTTCTATAGATCTGGATCTATTTTGTTTACCAATTTATTTTGGCTAACATCAACAACTCAATAATTAACTTCTTTCAGCTGTTGAACAACCACTGCACCATGCTGGTTGGGCAACAAGGGCTTATCTGCCTTTAGGCTTAGCCAGCCTTACCGCAGGCCCCTCTGATAACCAGAACGGTGAGCCCAGATGTTTCCCAGGATCGTGTCTTCAGACACCGAAGAATGAGCTCCATGGACCAGAAGATTTAAGCAAAAGTGTGGAAAATTTATCGCAAGCCCATTCAGATTTCCCTCATGGGGAGGGGGCTCTTTAATGGGCTGCCTGTGAAGCCTTGTAGTCCAAGAGTGTATCTGTGTGACAAGCCTGCTCTTGGTCTACCTGTGTTGCCATCTGATTGATTTCCTCATTGTTCTTGCCACCAGTGGACCTGAACTTGTCCTGTTTCTGTGTTCTTTCTCTGTTCCTATCTCAACTTTCTCTGTTTCTAGGTGTCAGTTCACCTTGTTGTTGCAGGCCCTCCTTGTCTTCCCGTGCTTCACACTCTGAGCCCAGAAACATTTTATGATTTCTGTGCGGCTGTTTCCTGTGGTGAGGCTGCTCAGACTGCCGCATCTTCCATGTTCCACCCGCCCTTGTTTCCCTCTGGACCCCGCCCTGTCTGCGTGTCAAGCTAACTCCTCTCACTTCCTGTTAGGGGCAGAAATAGAATATTGGGACCAGCTCTAGCTATAAGAAATATTTATCCTGCTCTGTTAACTGTGATTGCCTTGTGTAGGTTAAAGAAAGCACATTCTGACCTGGCTGGGAGTTGTTTACCACTAGGACCTGGCAGTCAACCCAGGTTGCAGGCTCAATTCCCAGCAGGAGTGTGCAGGAGGCAGTTGATTAATGATTCTCTTTCATCATTCTCTCTCTCTACCCTTCTCCCTTTCTCTCTGAAATCAATAAAAATATATTAAAAAAAAAAATTCTAACTCCTCATCCTAGGGTCCTGGTGCCATTTTTGGGATCAGTCCATCTGGTATCCAGATGACCTAACAAATTCATTATTCTTTACCATTTTAGCTTCGTGTGTTCCTCCTTCAGCAACCCTAACATTTGGTGCCCAAACCTGGGAGGGTTCCATGGGAAAGGGAAGCCATTGCCCTGGCTTTGGTCACCCCAAGTTTGCTACTCAGAGAGCAGCAGGCATCAGCAGCTTGACCTGACTTACCTCCCAATCCTACTCAGTGACTCCACTCAATTGCTGGTCTCCTTTAGGCCTCCATCTTACTGGCCCTCCAGAGCCAGCCAAGGAGGCGCTGGATTAGAGATCTCTCCTTCTGCATTGCTGACCTGCACTCAACACCAGCTCATTTCATCTCCACTACAAGTTATTTACTTAATGGATCATCCTTCCGGATTTCTGATTTGCCATTTTCCATCCCAGAAAAAGACCTAGCACTCAGTCAGAAATCCTCTCCAGTCTGGCATTGGTGCTGGGACCAGGTCCCATATTCTTCCTCATCTTGGCAAAGCACAACACATGGATCATACTGTTTTTCTCACCCCAGAGCCTGACTAGATGGCTGGGATGCCCTCCCTCAGTCTTGCTTTTTTGCTTACCTCCTCTTCCTAATACACACCATGAGAAATTCTTTTTTTGTCACCCTCAAAAATACACTCCTCTGGGATGGCTCCTCAATGTTCTAGAAATTTCAGTCTGCTCCAGAAAGGAACTTACAAAGATTCAGGGCCAAATTCAAACAGGAAACTCTCAGGGGTAGCATGTGTCCATTCAGAGACACTAGGCAAGCCAAGAATGATGGTTCCCTGTGGCTGTCTGACAGTGATACTCTGAATATTTGTGCTCCACATGTTAGGGGTTTATGAGTTATTTTCTTTTTCTTCTTTTTTAAAAAAATGTATTTTATTGCTTTTTTTAGAGAGGAAGGGAGAGGGATAGAGAGTTAGAAACATCAATCAGCTGCCTTCTGCACACCCCCTGTACTGGGGATGTACCCGCAACCAAGGTACATGCTCTTGTCAGGAACTGAACCTGGGACCCTTCAGTCCACAGTCAGATGCTCTGTCCACTGAGCCAAACCAGTCAGGGCTATGAATTACTTTCAATGCTTAATGCACACTCTGATAAGCCATGTGCAACATTTAAATCTTACATATTATTTGTTCTTTATATGCTGAAATTATATATTGAATCTAAATATATATAGACTTTATATTATTCTCTTATCACTTTACAGTAATTATTATTTACCAAGAAATTATTGTGTTGGAATGTTATATCTTATAGAAAAACTAAGTTTTTTGTCAATTAAATTATGATTAAATCTATAATGAGAATAATTATTACTCTTATGACTCTGTTTAAAATATTGTTGATTTTTTAATTCTTTGTTTCCAAAATATAAGGAAAACTAAAAAGCAGACATTATGTATTATAGAAACTAATAAATTAGTAACATTCATTTTATAGTATTCTCAGGAGGCAAGGATTCAAAGACCATGACTTATAACCTGGAGATTTTTGTCTGTTAGAAAATGCATTAACTAAAAACTCTCTCCAAGGCGTTAAAGGGGCCTCACCTTATCAGGTACCTAACCATGAATGGACATCTGCTCCTGTCTCTGACACTCGCCTTCAGCTCAAAGATGAGAAGCTGCCAGCCAGGGAGGAGGCAAGAGGTCAACAAAGCCTTTAAGCTTGCAATTTGAGGCTGCTAAACCTTGTTCTTATATCACCCAATTGTTATTGACTGAATGTATATAAATGATTTTTATATTGTTATTATCCTCCTTATGGTTTCCTAGTGGAACAATATTTGCCTTCCTGTACCTCCCTCCTTATTAGAGATGAAAAACATGTAACTTGGGTCTTCTAATCTTTCCCACATACTAGACAATGATATTTTGATTGCCAGCTATGATAATTGAAGTTTAATGTTTTATTGGCCACACACTGGTCTTCTACTATCAGTATGAACTTTGGTGCATTTTTCCACGCTATATCTATTATAAAGGACCCATCTTGAGCAAACCCCTCTCAGAATACTTCCTAATAATTCCCTTGGTAGAATTATATACAGTTCTAATCTAATTGAGTATTTTAGATGAGTATTGTTTAACTGTAGGAATAGATGAAACTAACTGTCCAGAAGAAAAATTAGAGCTTCTGCATAATGAAATAGTAGAGAGTCTTAATTCATCTGGCCAAACATATAATAAGGTATAAGTGACAGTGGATGAAGGAGGAAAACATGTAATTAGATTAATACAAATTATGATGATACAAGTAAAGGGTTTTGGTTGGCTGGGATGCTTGTTCCCCTCAGACCCTTTCTCATCTAGTATTAGATATTTTTCTGTTTCTAATCAGTGTTACTGGTTTATTGTTACTTTTGTTCCTGGTATGTAAATGTTATACTAGATTCAGAAAAACAAAACTTAAGACAAGCAGCAAAAAGACTCAGATCATGGTGGCTCAAAAATTAGAAATGATCCACAATACTTTTAACAAGGACATATAGGATCTGATTGCCTCACATTTACCTGCCTTTTATTTTAAAGAATAATAATTCGACCTTGAATACCATCTAAGGTCCCATCCTCAATGATCCACCTGTTCAACAAGACATGCTGACACTGAGACATCCTGGGAATGAGCCTTCCTAGCACTATGGAACTCCATTATCCGATCAAAAGGTTGGTCATCAATGCATCCTTTGGACTGATTTATGACAAAAAGAGGAATGTGTGCACAAAAGGGGCCACATGCTGACCTGACAAACTCAGGGAAAGGCCTTGCAAACTCAGAGACCATCCGTTGGTTTGAAATTAAAAACTTTAAATTAAAAAAGCAGTTTTTAGTAGGTAGTCATGTCCTAGGCCAGCATCTTCCCCAACAAAAGTCAGCTTCAATCTTTCCGAGCCCTTTCTCTTTTGGCATCTAAGATCACACCTGTGAGCCATCAGGGTAACTTGTAGCTTCCTTTTCCCCCGGCCCCTCAGCTGCAACAAATGGTGCCAGGGTGCAGGTCAGACTCCCTCGTTGTGTTGTTGTCTGTTCTGTTGACTGTAAACTGTCCTGCACCGCCTATGTGAAAGCAGCATTGTCTATCATTTCACTCTTTATCCAATCCCAGAGGTTTCCCGCTTTGCTTTCTCCCACCTCCCTCACCTAGTACCAGTGGATTTCATGTCACCTGCTTGCACTTCCTTCTTGGATGGTAATGAAAAACCACCATTCTCCAGAGCATTCAAACTTGCAAAGAAATTTTTGTGTTTATTTGAGCCAAAGGTTACAGCTACCAATTGTTAATATTTAGCCAAATTTGGTTTCTTTCTTTCTTTAAAAACAACATCAGCAACAATGTTTCTTTGGAACCATTCAAGAACAAGTCCCAGCCATTATGCCCCTTTACCCTAAGAACAAAGCCTGCTCCTTGCCTAACTGCAGTGTCATCAAATCCAGGAGACTTAACATTTATTAGACACTATCACTGACGCTCAGCCCTGGGAGTTTGCCCTGGACCCTCGAAGCATGGCCCCTTGAACCAAGGTCAGGGTGGGCTACATGCCTATGACCTGGGGCACCAGACCAGGAGTTCTAGGCTGGGCCCTTGCTCTTGACTTTGAAAAGTCTGTAGGGGATTATAAATTTAAAAATTTATTAAGTCATCTGGATACCAGATGGGCTGAGCCCTAAGATGGTACGAGCCTAAAGGATATGTTTAGATGGTTTCTTCCTCCAGTCAGTTCTAACTGGTGTATTTGCACGCACCTTCTCCTCCCCTCCCCCCACGGCCCTTTTCAGATTAGGTTGGCTAGAAGTTTATCTATTTTGTTGACTTTTCAAAATCCAGATTTTTAAAATTAGTTCTTCTTTTAAAAACACATTATTTCCTGAGTTTGCCTCAATCAAACCTTGTTTTTACATTCTTTTGGCTTATCTTGAGCTAAGAGTTGGATTCATTTATTTTTCACTGTTATATTAACCTTTTAACCTCTGACTGAAGGTCTTATTTACATTGCTTTATTATGGCTTTGTTCTTTTATAAGCCACTCCCCCAAATGAGCTGCGACTTTGCTTGTTGAGCTGGAAGGGAGAGGCTCAGAGCGTCGGAGAAGGCGGTCGGTGAGCCGCGCGGGGCGGGCATCTCCCCGCCCCGCCCGGACCCCGCCCAGAACCCGCCCGGACCCGGCTGAGACCGGATCCTGACGTCGTTCCGGGGCCTTCCAGGCCAGCTGTTTTCGCCCCTCAGGGTGTCTCCGGCAATGGACGTGCCCCCTCTTCTCCGCGACCGGTAGCAACAGCCCTACTTCTGTCCCTCATCTCCCAGCGCTGCTACGGGAGCCGCAGACCCTGGTTTTGTACCCCGCATTACACTGCGTGACTTCCTAGCCGCCCCTGCGAGCAGCCGGGGAGAGAGACACGAGAGAAAATTCGTTATCTCGGCTACTCAAGCGGCTTCGGGGAGCGTCCGCAGGACTCTTGTGGGGGCCGCAGGGCCAGGAGCAGGACGTCTGGTGGATTCAGATTGAGACAGCGGGTTGTACACTTGGGCTTGGTTCCTGGTCTTAAATGGCTATTTCAGTCCTGAATATATTTCCGAATGCAGCAAGGACTTCCGTGAGGGGGTGTAGCTCAGTGGTAGAGCGCGTGCTTAGCATGCACGAGGCCCCGGGTTCAATCCCCGGCACCTCCACTTTAGGTCATGTGCTTTTATTTCCGTTTTTTTTTTAGGTTGGAAACAAGCTCATCACCAAACTACGTTTTGGTTCCACTATACCTTGTTTCTCCGAAAGTAAGACATTCGCCCAAAATAAGACCTCCCCAATAATAAGGCCTCCCTGGAATATAAGGCCCTCGGAGCTACGCTAAGGTGTCTGATTCCTGATTTAGAAACCTGGCACTGCCTGAACAGCTCCAGCTCCGCTGCAGCCAATCAGTGAGCTGGTTTGTGATGACAACTACTACCATTCTGTATATAGATAATAAATTTCCTTTTTTTGTTCAACAATAAATGTGTACCATATTCTTCTTCATGGAAAAATAAGACATCCCCTGAAAATAAGACCTAGTGCATCTTTGGAAGCAAAAATTAATATAAGACACTGTCTTATTTTCGGGGAAAACGTTATTTTAAAAAATTAGGAAAGAAAAGATAAGGATGGAACGATTTAACAAAATAAAAACTTCAAAATCCAGATTTTTAAATTAGTTCTACTTTTGAAAAACGCATTTTGTTGAGTCTGCCTCAATTAATTCTTGTTTTTACAGGCATACAATTTATAAAGGATGTAACATAGAATTGTACACTTAAAACCTATATAGTCTTATTAACCAATGTCAAGCCAATAAATTCAATAACAAAGCCCATAGATTTTCAGGTGTCTCAGTTGCTTGTTGTTGTTTTCGAGCCTCGTTGATTGTAATCACAGTAGGTTGAACAAGGAGAAAAGCTGAACCTCCCAAATTGAGAAACAGAAATTTACTTTTATTATTGAATGTGCAGAAGCCACATTTCAACCGAAATTGAGAAGTATATTCAACTAAAGATCTCTAAGATTAATTTCTAGTGTTGTTTTTACTCCAACTAAAGAATTGGTTTAACTAGATGACTAAAACAGAAATGATTTTACCCAGGACCGATACACCATCTGTCAGAAAGGAATTTCCAACACCTCTGGTTAATGTGGACCTGGGACTCAGAGTGGGTAGCACAGGAGAATTTGTGAGCAATGCAGAATATCAGCTCCAATCCAGACCTACTAAACTAGAGCCAGCATTTTGGCAGGATCTCAAAGTGATTTCCTTGCATATTAATGTTTGAGAAACATTGGTCTGAATGCTGTGAACTGAATCAAATTTTTAATTCACTTAATTTTTAGATTCACTTGTTGATAGATATGTATTTGTTGTTCATAATTTTTTCTTTTACCTTTTTCTTCTTCCTCTTCTAAAAGAGTACCTTTCAGCATTTCATATAATACTGGTTTGGTAGTGATGAGCCCTTTTAGCTTTTTTTTATCTATGAAGTTCTTTATCTGACCTTCAATTCTGAATGATAGTTTTGCTGGGTAGAGTAATCTTGGTTGTAGGTTCTTGCTATTCATCACTTTGAATATATCTTGCCACTCCCATCTGGCCTGCATAGTTTCTGTTGAGAAATCAGCTGACAATCGTATGGGTGCTCCCTTGTAGGTAGGTAATTAACTGTTTTTCTCTTGCTGCTTTGTCTTTTGCTCTTGGCATTTTAATTATGATGTGTCTTGGTGTGGTCCTCTTTGGATTCCTCTTGTTTGGGGTTCTCTGCACTTCCTGGACTTAAAAGTCTATTTTTTCTTTTTTTTAACCAGGTAGGGGAAGTTTTCTGTCATTATTTCTTCAAATAGGTTTTCAGTATCTTGCTCTTTCTCTTTTTTCTGACACCCCCATAATTCAGATGTTGGTATGCTTGAAGTTATTCCAGAGGATCCTTACATTATCTTCATATTTTTGGATTAATTTTTCTTTTTCTTTTCTGGTTGGGTGTTTTTTCCTTCTTTGTATTTCAAATCTTTGACTTAATTCTTGTGATCCTTTAGTCTGCTGTTGGATCTCTGTATATATTTTTTTTCATTTCACTAAGTGTATGCTAATTTCTAGTTGGTCGATTTTCATATCCTTGAGGCTCTCACTAAATTTATTGGCCTTTTCTAGAAAATTCTTGAAAAACCTTATAACTGTGGTTTTGAACTCTGTATCTAGTCATTTGCTTTCCTCCCTTTCTTTTGTGACATGTTTCTTTGTCTCTGCATTTTGGCTGCTTCCCTGAGCTGATAGAGTGACTTTGTGTAGTAGGCATCTTTTTTTTTTTTAAAAAAAAATATGTATTTTATTGATTTTTTTAAAGAGAGGAAGGGAGAGGGATAGAGAGTTAGAAACATCGATGGGAGAGAGACATTGATCAGCTGCCTCCTGCATGCCCCCCACTGAGGATGTGCCCAAAACTAGGATACATGCCTTTGACCAGAATCAAACCTGGGACTTTTACAGTCTGCAGTCCGATGCTCTATCCACTGAGCCAAACCGGTTTTGGCTATCGGTGTCTTACAGGGCCCACTGGATCAGCCTCCCCAGTTATCTGAGGTGGACACTCTTGGTGCACCCCTTTGTGGGCTGTGTGCACAGTCTTGTTGTAGTTAAGCCTTGACAGTTGTTGGTATCACTGGGGGGAATTGATCTCCAGGCCAATTGGTGGTGAGGATCAGCTGTGTCTATGACGGGAGAACTTCTGTGCTGGAGACACTTTTATGTGACAAAACTTGCAAAAGCTTCTGTGCTCAGCTTGGATGGGGCAAAATCTCAGGGCAGATTAGACAGCAATTGCTTCCCATCAGCCCTTCCCTAACAGGCCCCTGAGTCTCAGTGTCCCATGGTAATCTCTGTAAGGACCTCTGAGAGAAAGCTGCCCTTGAGTTTCACCCATTGAGAGATAGTTCAGTTTCCCCCGAATGAGTTTGGGTCCCCAAAGGCTCACCCAGAACTGGAGTTCAGTGCAGTTGGGAGCTTTTGTCTCCCTCCCACTTGAAAAAGCCAGGTGCATACCCAGTTGCCAGCCCTCTCTGTGAGCATGCCTCTGGACCTCTACCTTCTGCAGTTCCTCTGAATCTCAGTGTGCTTTTCTCTTTCCTTCTAGTTGTAGAATTTCCACTCAGCCAGCCTTCCTGTGGTTCTGAACCCCAAAAAAAGGAATCCAAAGAGGACAACACCAAGACATATCATAATTAAAATGCTAAAAGCAAAAGACAGAGAGAGAATATTAAAAGCAGCAAGAGAAAAACAGTTAATTACCTACAAGGGATCACCCATACGATTGTCAGCTGATTTCTCAACAGAAGCCATGCAGGCCAGACGGGATTGGCAAGAAATATTCAAAGTGATTAATAGCAAAAATCTAGACATTGAGGAGCCAAGATGGCGGCATAGGTAAACACCTACACTGCTGCCTCGCACAACAATTTCAAAACTACAACTAAATGACAGAACAGACATCATCCAGAACCACAGGAAAGCTGGCTGAGTGGAAGTTCTACAGCTAGAAGGAAAGAGAGGGGCTCACAGACACCCAGAGGAACTGCAAAAAGCTGAGGTACGGAGACGCG
>PVJN01012125.1:0-52123 GCA_004026805.1 Lasiurus borealis | reverse complement strand
TGGCTAACTAGCTCGCCCCAGCGACTCCCCCGGGCCCCAGCCAGGAGCAACTCAAATAAAACCCGAAATGCACAGCCCCTTCCGCCTCACAGATAAAAGGCGGCGGCATATATAGGCCTCGTTTTAATAGGGCCCCGGCTCGGTCTCTGTTTTTTGCACCCACAGCTAATTGAAGGGGCGAGGAGAGCAGACACAATTGAACACGTAGTTAAGGAGCCACCTGACCACCTGGCTTGCGCACACAATTAAATATTTGCACCTGCAGGGGTAGTATGTGTGAACGTTATCCCTGTAATTAGTTGTCGGGTAGAAATAGATATAATTTTTAAAACCCTCTCTAATTCTAACTAATTAGTGTTTTTACAAGGAACTATTTCATATTGAGTTCTTTTTAGGTAATCCACTAAAAGTAGATCTTTGTACGGTTTCTAATAAGCAGCATGATTTTCATGTCTTTTCAATGGGTTTGGCGTGGGATCAAGTCTACTCGATTTTTTCATTCATCCTTTCGTTTATTTCATTTTTTTTATCCTCTCACTAAGCGTAGTGAGCGTGTCCCACACCCGGGTCCTGGGACCACTGGTGGGTATAAGACCACACATCTTCCTGGAGGCTGGGGTACATGAGGCAGAATTAGAGTTGTTGGTTTTTTTTGTTTTATTTTGTTTTAAATATATTTTTATTGATTTCAGAGAGGAAGGGAGAGACAAAAACATCAATGATGAGAGAGAATCATGGATCAGCTGCCTCCTGCAAGCCCCCTACTGGGGATCGAGCCCGAAACCCTGGCATGTGCCCTTGACCAGAATTGAACCAGGACCCTTCAGTCCACAGGCCGATGTTTAGCCACTGAGCCACACTGGTTAGGGCAGGGTCGATGTGTTTATTGAATTATAATTCAATATGGCAAGTGCATACCACTTACCAGAGGTGACGGTCCATACCAAACACCGTGCAAGACTTACTTCTCCCAACAATACAGACCAAGGGAAATTCTTAAACCTTTTGTAAAAATCACCACTGAGTTGCTCCTCGCCTGTGCAATGATGGAACCATGGTGCGCATAGGATGTGACAAGGACAGAGGGTCCTCATTTGAGAAGATCCTACAGTTTCAATCACCTGAGTTGTAGTTTAACGACAGGAACGATTTGTCTGTTTTTATTCTTTTTGAATCCTCACCTGAGGATAGTTTTCCACTGATTTGTCGAGAGAATTCTGGAAAGGAGGGGGAGAAATAGAGAAACATTGATGGATGTGAGAGAGACACATCAATTGATTGCCTCTTGCACACACCCCAACCCGGGCCAGGGATTGAGCCTGCAACCGAGATATGTGCCCATGACCGGAATTGAACCCGGGACTCTCCGTCCTCAGGCCACCGCTCTGTCCACTGAGCTAAACCAGCGAGGGCAAGACTTGTTTATGGTGAAATGCGGGGAAAGCGGGACAGTAAAGGATTTTCGAGGACAAGCATTTGGCCCTGTGGTGGAATATGAAACGCCTCTTAGCAGTGGTGAGAAATGAAGGCCCGCCCTTCCCCCCAAGGAAGACAGCACATCAGCATTTCAGCCCACACCTCAGCCCAGATGTGTTTGACGTCTCTTTATCTGGGAAGGACCCCCGTGCCCTCTAATCCTCACCCCACATTCCTTGTGTCACTTACAGTGAAAGGAAGGGCTGCAGCTTGGAGGGTAAATCCTCCGCATCTAGATTTCACACGGATCGTTTCTCTTGCCTCCACTTTGTGCTTGAACTCACGCTGTCTACATCTCCAACCCGGACGGCTCTGGCCCAAACCTATCTGGCCTCCTGAGAAGCTGGCTGTTCAGGGGTGACCTGTAGTGTTTTAGCCCAGTCCTGTGATTATCACCCGTTGGGGAATTTCAACCCCAACCTGGAGCATCCAGAAAAGCAAAAAGTCCCTAAGAAGACCAGCTTTTCCGGGGAGATGGCCTGCAAGAGGCGCTGGGCAGGAAGGCTGAGGAGAAGCAGGGTGTGGGGGAGGCGAGGGTGGGAGGCAGCCCCTAGACCTTGAAGTGCAGCAGCTGCGCGATGTCTTTGAGGCCGGGGATCAAGCGGAGAATATGAGATAGGCAAACGTTGGCTTAAACTTTCTTCTCTTTGATTGTCCTTGGACATCTGCCTCTTCCACTGTCAAGAATGTTTGGCAGCTGTTCGCTCAGAATAACACGGTTGTCCTGCGCCAGCCGCTACCCCAGCCTCCTAATACTTTAAGCCAACGAGTCGCCGCGATGCGGGTGACTGGCCCCGCTACACAACTATGCTAATGCCTTGAGCTAACGGGCTTTCTGTGGGCCCGGAACACACCAGGGGAGAGGCCCGGGTTTATTTTCCTCACGTGCTAATTGGCTTTAATTGTTGGCCAATTGGATTTCAAATCCAGAAAGGAGTTGCCTGCACAGAGACCAGTGTTAACTTAAGGCCGTGGGAGAGGCCGGCCCGCCCTCTGGACTCTGAAGGGGCGCGCCGTATGCAGAGGCACACGGATGCGGGGCCTGCGGGCGCCGGAGAGAAGGCTCCGGCCACCATGATGGTGTCCTAACATTCATGCTGGTCCCCATAGGCCAAGTACCAATTTCCCAGACATGGGGAACATATTCCTTTCCTTTTTAAAAAATATATTTTATTGACTTTTTTATAGAGAGAAAGGAAGAGGTATAGAGAGCTAGAAACATTGATGAGAAACATCGATCAGCTGCCTCCTGCACACCTCCTACTGCGGATGTGCCCACAACCAAAGCACATGCCCTTGACCAGAATCGAACCTGGGACCCTTCAGTCCACAGGCCGATGCTCTATCCACTGAGCAAACCAGTTAGGGCTCTATTCCTTTCTATCAGCCTGTAAATGTATAATAAAGGATGGACGTCAGCTATTTGGCTCTCTTTCAATCCCAAGTTTTTCCTAAGAGCCTTCTTTCTGTCATTAAGAAATTGCCATCCTGAGGCGAGAAAGTGCTGAGTTAAAAATATTGAAAATGGACATTTTACACTTCATCCGTGAGAGTGATCCACCACGATACTAAAAATGTAGATTTATTCCACCGTCCTCCTCAGTATCACCCTCCTGGGAATGTATTCAGAGACAGAAACTTGGAAACGTGCGCCCAGAGAGTTGGGCTTTTGAAGGCAAGTGCCAGCTAAGTCACAGAAGCACACTGTGCAAGATCAGGGCCGGCTAATCAATAGCATTGATTTCTTCCCATTAACGGTTAGGGATTGTTTCTCAAGGAGGGCTGGGACTTCAGTACCGTGGCTATGGGAGGGCGTCACAGAGTGGGGACTTATTACCATGTTCTGAGTCAAAATGGTCCCCCAGAAGATCATTCCAGGGCTAATTCCCCAAATTCTCCTTTTCTATATTGGGGCTGAAATGTGTCCGCGAGCACAAATGCTTCCATGGCTTTGATGGGATTGAGCACTCGCTCGGGCGCACACCTGTCCATTCAGTCGCAGAATTTTTGACATTTCTGACTGAATTGGCCAGGTGTGCGGCTGAACCCCACTGGTCGATTTCATCCAAAATTGTCAAACCAGCTTTTCATGACAAGACAGAGTCTGAGCCTGCAGGCTCTTAGTATTCCTCCATATACCTTGTATTACTCCGTATACTTACGTTCTCATTTTTTAAAAACAAATCTAGAGGTTGAAATACCGTGTTTATACATATGTTTATACATATGTTCAAATGTGTATATCTGTGTGAGGATGTCTGCCAATTAATGGTTTTTCTATTTGTAATTTACCAACAGTAACGAATGTACTGCACCCATCCTTGTAGCTGTAGTTCCCAAATAAAATAATTTAATCACATAAATGGGTTCCTAGCTCTGACATAGCAGAGACTGTGACAAGCGCAAGGTAATTTTTGCTTAGCAGGCCAGACAAATGATGCCAGGCGTGGCTTTTGGAGAATGCTTTTCATTTTTCGCCCCGTAAGTTCAGAAATAACGTATTCTGAGTGTTGGTTATTCCCTAGCCCCTCCCTCCACTTCTCACAGGGGGTTAAGAACCAGGGGACCAGCCATTTTTGTCTATGTCATTTCCTGATGGTTTCCAAATGGTGAGAACCATGCCTAGACCCCCGGCCATGGTGCTTGGAGATTCTAGGATCAGCAATGTCCATTGTTACGGTGTAGATCAAGAAAGCCCATTCTGGGACTTCTCCATTCTTCTATTCTCTCAACAGTTTCAGTACTTTCTATTCACTTCACTTGAATTATCTAGATCATTCTACGTGGTGTTGATGATATAGTTTTCCCCAAGCTGTAAATTCCCAGCATACAGGTAGTGCCCTAGCAAAGCCAGAGCCTGACACAGAGCTGACAAGGGGAAACCTGTATGGGCTTAAAACCACAGTCACCTTTGACTGAAATAGCAGCATTCACTACAAATGATCGCTGCTCATTAGAAAACTCCATGAACTCGACTCAATGACGCAATCCAGTCTTGATAGGTGGGACAGGGGATGGGTGATGTCCAACTGATTAGAAATGAGGCGTCTTCTAATTCATCAGTGGTCTTGATGGGAATCAGAGTTCTCATCTGTTACTGACATTAAGGCAAAAGGTTCTGAAAAATATAGCGCATTGTGGCCACATACTCTCTAAGTCAGAGCCACGTTGTATTAGAGTGTCTCTGACAAAGGACACTGCCGAGGAGCTGTGCCTGCAAGCCAGCCCATCCTCATGAAGAGCATCTGATGGACAGAACACTTCCATCTCTGTTGGAGAATGACTGTTGTTCCTCTTGCTCCTCTCTCCACCCTGTCTGGTTGCATCGTTGCACGTGGACATGGCCAGGGGACATAGAGCTGGACACTTCTCATGAGCTGGGGACATGTCATTTCTTGACTCTTTCCCAGACCAGCTGCATCTGTTTGTCACCCTCATGCCTCTTGAAGAGTAAAATCCTTCGAAGAGCTAAATGACAGTATGAGCCAATTGAACTGGATATTGACTTTCAGCCAGCAAAGGCTTCCGCCTCAGGTGAAATGGGATCATCATCTTCAGCCTTGAGAAGGGCTCCCTCTTCTTACATCTCCTCTTTCCTGCTGGCTGCCAAGCCAGAGTCATCCCCTTTTCTAGTTTGTTCTAAGGAACCTTCATCTCCCAGTCACCTAAAATGGTTACACTCATAAGAGTACTTTGATTTTAAAACAGTGATTGCTAAATATCTAGAGCTCTTGATCTGTTTAATAAATAATAATAAACAATGATCATAAGTGTATTATCTGCTAGATACATTACCTCAATAAAATCTTTCCAGTAAGCCCATTGAAAATACTTGCTACTTCATCCCTCCTGTCCCTCCACCAGGCTCCGCACCTGCCTCCATAACCAGGACCACATTGAGGTGCAAGTCCCAGGATACAGGTTATGGTCAGCATTAAAAGTCCGGAAAAATTCAGGAAAAATTCGGGGCTCTTTCCTCCACAATAGAGCTGCTGCTTTCAAACGAGCTTAGGTCGAGCTTGCTGTTGAGTTCAAGACGTGCGGGAACGAAGCATGGAGCTATGAACTTGAAATTGGGAGTTGAATCTTCTCTCTGCCAAGGACAGGCTCTTAAGCCACTGACCCACTCCTCTTTGGATCTCATTTAAACAAAGGACTTTTTTTAAGTTATTGATTGATTTTAGAGAGGAGGAGGAGAAGAAGGAAATAAAGAGATAGAGAAACATGGTATGTTGTTCCACTTACTCATGCTATCATTGGTTGATTCTTATATGTCCCCTGACTGGGGATCAATCCCACAACCTTGATGTATCAGGTCAACACTCTAACCTACCAAGCTACCCAGCCAGGGCCTAAACAAAGGAATTTGACCATCAGCTTGTATTTTGGAAATATCTATAAAGGAGAATAAAGTTCTTAGATGTCATACTCTGTTGCCAATGGAGTTGTTTTCTCTGTCTGTCGGTCCTCATGTATCTTTACATGAAAAGCTGTATAAATGGTTATGAAAAGTCAGCCCCTGGTGGTTACAGCCCACGTGCCCTGGTACTCCAATGAGTGAGGAACTTTGAATAAAGCCATCGTGTGGGGCTGTTGTTATAGGTGCTGAGAAACGTTACTCTCTCCAGATCACTGGTTCTGAACCCAGGGACTTACTTGCTATTTCAAACGTAAATGCAGAAATTCATCAAAGCAGAGGGAGTGCTCCCTTATTCAGTTCAAAGACGATCACAATGGTTTTGTTGTGAGCCGTGTGTGGCTCCATATTTGCAATGCCCAAAGAGACGTTGAAATTTTTCTCTGGACCAAACAGTTCACAAACTCAGCCTCTCTCTCTCTGACAGCAGGCCAACTTTTTAAAACAAAAGAAAGCCAAAACCAAACGGAAAACCTCTACCTAAAAGCTAAAATTCATAGATGTTTCGGGACTTCCACTCTCCCAAAGGTTTGCATTGTAGACACAATAATTTTTTTTCTCCTGCTCATTGACATATTTCATGTGGAGGAAAAAAGGCAAAGGAATTAACATACAAAAAAATTGAAAGTGAACTGTAATTTTAAAAAAATGTTAAATGCTTGAATTAAAAAAAAAAAAAAAAAAAGATTATCTTTCCAGCCAAGAAAGGAAGCTGGCTCCCGGCACAGCTGTTACGGGGCGAGGCCTCAGTTCTGGGCGCGCCTGACCTTGAGCTTGGGCCTCCTCTGTCTCTTGACAATGTCCTGTCCTCCCAGGTGGGTCATTTTCCTTTGAAGACGGATGCTTGGAAGAGCAATGTAGAGAGCCTCTGCTATCTGCCTCTCCCTGTGCACAAGACGAGACCACCCAGGGTCTGGCCTGAGAAAAACTACACGCCTCCGGGGCTGGAGCTCAGACACTGGCCCAGGCTGCACAGTGATGCTGACAAGGGGCCAGGCGAGGACAGCAGAGAAAGTTCTCCTGGACAGAGTCCCCCAGATTATGTAGAACATAACACCCTTCCAGACCCACCTCTCTGACCCCTTCCCCAATATTCAACTCCATGAGGAGATAGATTTCTAACAATGTGTGTCAATAAATCATTTCTCTTGGCCCATCGAGAGTGGCTCAGTAGTTGATCATCAACCTATGAACCAGGAGGTCACGGTTTGAATCCTGGTGAGGACATATGTTCAAGTTGTGGTCTTGATCCCCAGTGTGGGGGGCATGCAGGAGGCAGCCAATCAATGATTTTCTCTCATTATTGATGTGTCTATCTCTCTCTCCCTCTCTCTTCCTCTCTGAAATCAATACAAATATATTAGTGAAAATAAAAATAATTTCTCTGGTAAATGTTCCTTATTACCCTGTTTCATCATGAAAGTCTTGATGACAACTCCAGCATAGGTTCCTGTGAGCCTTTCATTACATAACTAGAGGCCAGGTGCATGAATTTGTGCATGAGTGGGGTTTAGCTGGCCCACCCTGATAGGAGCCGATGGGGGCCACTCGGGGCCAGGCCAGCTGAGAGAGGGACCACAGGAGATTGGCTGGCCAGCCCCACCCCAGGACCCGGCCAGTTGGCTGGCCTCAGTGCGAGTCATAGTGACTGTTTTTTCCGGTAGTTCCAGTCACGTGGCTTTTATACATATAGATGAGCACCATTGTGTCCGTGGCCCCAAAGGAGATCCCTTTAGGACTGCGGATGCTTAACCTCTTCATACGGAACGGATGTACCAGAGTGGGAGCTGGTCACAGTGAGCTTTCCGATAGCTCACCCTCTCCTGTCCCCCGCCTCCCTCCTCCACAAGTTTTCCTTCCCCTCACCTGACTCTACCTGCTCAGCAAGGAGATCCCAAACAGAGAATCAGGTGCTGGTTTGGGGTCAGGACTGGGTCTAGGTTTCCTTGTCAGTGAGTTCCCTGCCTCATGGTCAGGTGACACAGAGACGGGAATGGAGCTGGGTGTGAGGTGCTGGCCCGGAAACCGCCTTGGCCAGGTGACTTTGCGCCGGATCCTAAAAGAGGGGGAGGACTCAGCCATTAGGATTTGGGCTAACATTCCAGGGGAATATTAGATATAAATAATTTGAATAGTAGTTTATAAATGGAACCAGCTAGGAGCCCGGGTTACATACATGCACACACATACAAGGCATATGTTATACATTGATAATATTCATAATATTTAGGCCTATGTAAATAGTAATATTGTAAGTTATAATGTTGGCTTTGGAACTTATTTTATTGAATCCCAAGACACCACTAAATGGGGACAATTATTATTTCTCTTTTTTGTTCAGTTATGAGACTAACCTTAACTTAAAAGTTAAGTAATCTCCCGAAGTTTATACACCTAATGAGTGACAGAGCCTAGTCTCAATCCACAGTGGCTCCTGCCGTGGACTTTTGTAAAAATGAAGAGGTAAAAAAAAAATTGTTCCTTTCTCTTTTAGGATGTAGTAGTTTTCTTACTGTTTTAAAAATAAAGAAGTAAAAATAAAATAAAATAAAGAAGTAAAGTAGCACAACTGTCTATGAACTGCCAAGTAGATTCATAGGTGAACGAAGGGTTCACACATTTGCGGTAACACCAGTTATGGCTCTTGATCACGAAAGTCAGAAAGGTTATTCCCTGCAATGCTCGCTCTCTCCTCCACTGTCCTAGAAGCAGACCCCTCAGTTCTGAGGGCTGGCAACGTGGGAAAGTTCACACACCTGGCTGAGAAATTAGGGACTCACTCACACCTTCAGTGATGGCCCTTTGGAAATATCTAGAAGAGCAACAAAAACAATGGCAGAGAGGAAATTCACACCCTGGGAATGATAGCAAGAAATGGAGAGAGAGAGAAGAAAGACATACGCATGTGCTCAAAATCAACCCAACTGCACTGGGAGGGAGGGACTGCTAAAGAGACTTCCTTCAACACATCCAACTGACGATTGGAGCTGACCCTGGCTGCTTTGGCTCAGTGGATAGAACATCGGCCTGTGGACTGAAGGGTCCCAGGTTCGATTCTAGTCAGGGCACATGCTTGTGTTGTGGGTTCAATCCCCACTGTGAGGAATGCAGGAGGCAGCCAATCCATGATTCTCTCTCAGCATTGGTGTTTCTATCTCTCTCTCTTTTTCCCTTCCTCTCTGAAATCAGTAAGAATATATATATATATATTTTAATATATTTTATTTATTTATTTTTTTTTACAGAAAGGAAGGGAGAGGGATAGAGAGTTAGAAACATCAATGAGAGAGAAACATCGATCAGCCGTCTCCTGCACACCTCCTACTGGGGATGTGCCCAAACCAGGATACATGCCCTTGACTGGAATCGAACCAGGGACCCTTCAGTCCGCAGGCCGACGCTCTATCCACTGAGCCAAACCGGTTTCAGCCAATAAGAATATATTAATAATAATTAAAAAAAAAAAAGATTGGAGCTGGAGTGTCCACCATGAGAGATTGCATGCTTTGGCTGAGGTATATTAGTCCGGAACTCCTCTCCAGGAAGCTTCTGGTGTGTGTGAGCAGCCGGAGACCTGTGTAGAAGCTGAAACCATCCTTGCTTCCCTGAGCCCCTCCCTGAGTTTTCCACCAGGATGCATTCAGAGGCAGCTCTAGATATCAGCTTCGCCCTAACCACTGGGCCGCTGGTCCCAGAGGCCGGGGGCTGCCAGCATTCCGCTACGCGGTGGTCTCCTCGCGATGTAATCCCAGGCCCGGCGGCCACCAGCTCCGCCTTTGGCCTCGGCATCCTCAGCGGTGGTGCCTTTTTCTCCGACACAGCAGGCCGCGCTAGCGCCTCTGGGGCTGCTGGGGCGGCTCCCAGGAGCCGGGGGTGGTGGGGCCGACGGAGAACGGTGTCCATTGGCTCCCCGGTCCCCATCCCACCCCTTTCATGCTGCTGGGAGCTTTGTCCCCGAGGAGGAGATTATGCGGGGGCTGCGCAGGAGCCAGGCCGGCACAAAGATAGAGCGCACACAAAAAGTGTGACCAATCGCCATGACAGGCTGCGAGGGTCGCCTGTGATGGAATGAAATTAAATCCCCACCAAACAATGCAGCTTTCTTCTGTGTCTGTGGGGACCCTTGTTGGGCCTAGATTGAGAGAGAAAGTCAGAAGAGGGTAGGAAAGATGAAGCCTCGAAAGGGTATTTCTTTTCCACACTCAGCCGAGTCCCTTTCCTCCACAAAATGGCAGTAATCTAGAAATGTGGCGAATGTATTGCCACCCCTGAGCACCTAAGTAAGAGTGTGGAATGTGCTTTGTATCTCACTGATCCTTTTATTTATTTTTTAAGATACATTTGTATTGATTTCAGAGGGGAAGGAAAGGGAGAGAGAGAGATAGAAACATCAATGATGAGAGAGAATCATTGATTGGCTGCCTCCTGCACGCCCACTACTGGGAATTGGACCCGCAACCGGAGCCTATACCCTTGATTGGAATAGGCCGACGCTCTATCCACTGAGCCAAACCGGCTAGAGCTTGCTGATTCTTTTCAGAGTAACGCTAAGGGCCAGATGCAGAACCACATCCTATCTCTTGTTCAGTGTCTGGTCCACACCACTTCTAAGGAATTGTGTCAGGAACCTGGTTACAAACAAAAATCTGCGCGAGCATGTTAGGCCCTTGTTTTTCTGGAAGAATCATGACCCCTGTTCACCCAACACCTCTTCACCTGCTGGCTTTTTAGGGCCCGAAGGGGAGGCACTGATTTGTGTTCCTGTCAGCTACAAACGTCCAGAATGTGGCCGCAGAACTGCAGGCAGTGAGAACAACGGGGATTTTGTCAGGAATCCCTGCTTGTGAAACCTGCCAGGTAATGGTCCTGGCTCACTGCACACAGTCAGCGGAGCTGCCCACTGGTGTCTGCCCACTGGCGCTATAGGAAGCCTCTTAAAGGGGTAGTGTCAATAAGGGGTGAGGTAGGGTGATTGAGCTGAGTCAGACATGTCCCACATCCGTAATGCATTCTTTATCATAGGAAAATCCACATCACATAGAATTCACCATTTCCATGCGTTGAAAGCATGGTTATAGACTCTGAACCTGCAACAGGTTACTCTGAGAATGGGAGCCCACTCGCTGCATTTCCTAATACCCCAGCATTTTTCTTCTTCTCTCTCTCAGCAAGCGTATTTATGTTATTTCTCAGCCTGTGTGATGTTCAGGACCACCAAATGGATAGATTTTGAGGAAATTCAGGTTTGGGGTGATTTGCTGTGTGTGTGTATTTCTTGTTTTCATTTTGAAAACTGGAGTGTTTAGTCAGGCCAGTGTGGCTCAGTGATTGAACGCCTACCTATGAACCAGGAGGTCACGGTTGTATTCCCGGTCAGGGCATGTACCTGGGTTGCAGGCTCCATCCCCAATAAAGGGCGTGCAGGAGGCAGCCGATTGATGTTTTCCTCCCATTGATGTTTTCCTCCCATTGATGTTTCTATCTCTCTCCCTCTCCCTGCCTCACTGAAATCAATAAAAATATGTATTTTTAAAAAAATAAGAATAATAAGCAATAAGAACAGCCAAACTTGCAGTGGGATTTTAGGGGTGCATTTTCACCAAAAGTTTAGAGGCTTCTGCTATTAATTCAAGCAGTTAGTTGATAAATGTGTACTCAGCATCCACCCCATGCCATGGCACAGAGGTAAAAACGCCAGGCCTGCCCTCAAGAAAAAATGGAGGTGGGTGAGCAATGGCAGACTGAGCCAGAGGCAGGGCCCAGCAAACGGCTGAGTTTAACTGACCCTTAACAACAGAGAGCCCTGCAAGGGAGGAAGTGCTAGATTGACGTCAGCCCATTTCACCAAATGTGTTAAACAAACAGTTGCAGAAAACAATCTTCCCATCGTTTTCTTAAAGAAAAATCGCCACCTTTGCTTTGAAGATGAGGTTCAGAAAACGTATGGCATTTTAATTCAGTATGTCCGAAGAGAAGTACGGAGACACTATCATTGCTTTCCTGTTGGATTACTTGTATTTTCTTTAGTTGAGAAATAGAAAGTAAATGATAAATCATAAAATGAAATTCCCACCCTAACTGGTTTGGTTGAGCAAATAGAGCATCAGACTGCTGACCAAAGGGTCTCAGGTTCGATTCCAGTCAAGGGCACGTATCTCGGTTGCAGGCTCCTCCCTGGCGGGGCCCTGGTTGGGGCAACTGCAGAAGGCAACCAATCGATGTGTCTCTCTCACATCGATGTTTCTCTCTGTCTCTCCCTCTCTCATCCACTCCCAAAAAATCCATGGAAAAATATCCTCTAGTGAGGATTAACAAAACAAAAAGAAAGAAAAAAGACATCCCCCAATTTAGAAGCAACATCACCCGCCACCATTTCTTTTGTTTAGAGGGCTAGCTTGGCCCAAGGAGTTAAAGTTGATTTGCTAGCCCATGAGTTGTGATCAATAAAATAGTCGATGAGCTCTTGTTTGATTCTAGCTTGTTCCTTAGGTCTACGGGTTACATCTGGGGAAAGATGGTGCATGATGGTGGTCAGTGACTACCCCAGAGACTTAAATGTTGAATCAGGGATGTTGCCCCCTTTTTTTTTTAATATATTCAGCATTTGTCATTAGGTTAGTACAGTGGTCAGCAAACTCATCAGTCCACAGAGCCAAATATCAACAGGACAACCATTGAAATTTCTTTTGAGAGCCACATATTTTAAACTTAAACTTCTTTTAATGCCACTTTCTCAAAACAGACTCGTATTTTGTGGAAGAGCCACATTCAAGGGGCCAAAGAGCCTCATGTAGCTTGCAAGCCGCAGTTTGCCAACCATGGGGTTAGTGGAATCTAGTTATTCTTTGCGCCTCTGTCCCCATCACTTTTTCCCTCATCTTCACCCGCAGTGAAAGTTGAAAGTGCCTTCAGGTTGTTGGGATAAACAGCTAAGTAGCCAGGCAAGTAGATTATTTCTATCTACTGAGGTCCCGCCTCCCAGTGGCTGTGGAATTATCACTATTGTTACTTTTTTTTTTTTTAATTTCAATGCCCCGGTGGTTCCAGCTGAGAAAGTTTTATATCCCAAGTTTTTATCCCAATTTCCCCACAGTTCCCCTCCTCTGCCCCCCTCCCCCCCACCTTTGCACACCCCGGCTTCAGTTGCCACGGCCAGACTTTCAAAACATTTCCGACTTAAAAGGTTAAGATCTAAGGGCTGCTGATTTTATCTGCGCTTTTAACTAACACAGGCAGGTGGATTAGAGATATGTGTACAAGCCCGACTCTAGACACTTGGGTAAATATGCACAAGGGTTGGGCAGCCGAGGAAGCAATCCGATGTTATTGTCCATTAATTCCAAAGTGGAGATTAAAGAAATCAGTAGTGTAAATACCAAAAGGGATTTCCACTTGCATAGGAGAGCATTCCTCCGGCAGACGGGTGGGTCCAAATACACGGAGCCTTTGTTTTGGTTTGGTTTCGGAGAGGAGTGGGAATTCAGTTTGTTAGAGATCGGCCTCGTTCCTGCCCTCCCTTTGTCTGCCAGGAAGGTGCTAACCCAACCCAGAGGGACCCTCACGTGGTAGCAATTTGTGCTGTTTATAGTTTCTATGTAGTTTCACCGCAAGAACGGGCGAATGTGCCAGAGTCGTTCCGTCGAGTCAGGTTTTATTTTCGGGGTCTCTCTTTATGTAACATTTCCTAGACATGCCAAAAACACGGCTGAGCAAAGCTGCCTCTCAGTCCAGAGCTTTTCTAACCTGACAGCGTAGGAAACACCGCCCCCCTCCCAGCTTAGCCCAGGTTCCCTCTAAATTGGACACTCGGAGCTGAAGCTAAGTCGCCCCGTGTCACCACAAATGAAGACCATGTGACGGCTGCAGAGTTAAACGCAAAGCCAGCCATTTTCCGTGCCGTGCGGAGGGCCGCGCTGGGCTTCCAGAACTCCGCTCCCGGGAGGGAGCGTCAGTTAAAGCGCAGGTGCCCGCTTTCAGCAGAAACCATCAGGCGCCCCACTCGCTTTTACGACGCTCTCCGGGCGTGGAGCCGCTCACACAGGCCCGCGTGGCTTTTCCATCCGCCCAGCAGCTCCGCCTGCAACGCAGGATTAAGTCTCGGCATTTCCAGGAACTAGAATCCGAGGTGACTGGTGCATCCTGCTTTTCAAGGTCCAAATGACGGCTGTCGGGCCACCTTTAGGCGACACACGTGCACTGGGAATGGCCTGAGGGGACCCACAACTATGCCAGAACTCTCTGTTGAGTAACGATGCCCCCAACCCCCCAAAGCAAAGCAATGGGACAGTGATCAGAAATGCTGCGAGCTCGGAGGCAAGACAGCCCTGCATGATCCCCGAGCAGTCAGCCCTTGACAACAAGGGCTGGTCAGCCGGTGGGAAATACATTAAACCACGTCTGGCAGGAGGTAGCGCCAGGCATCACCCACAGTCACCAAAGCACAGGACCAGGAGGGGGGGAGGGGGAGGGGAGAGCTGCCCCAGGAGAGGCCCTCCGGATCTCCCTGTCAGCACTGCTCAGACCAGCGGTCAGTCAGGCCGGCTCAGCGGTCACTGTTCTCGCTGACCCAGACGCTTCCTTTTCTCTGATACCATCTCTCTCTTCTTCCCTTTGGACCAGAGCAACTCTCACACGATCTCATGCACTTCTGTGCACAACAGCCAAGTGAGGAGACTGCATGGTGGGGGAGAAGAAGGGGAGAGAAGGGATTGAGTTGCATGAGGCCAGTGTGGCTCAGTGGTTGAGTGTCAACCTTTGAACCAGGTCATGGTTTGATTCCCCAGGTTGTGGACTCAATCCTCAGTGCGGGGCATGCAGGAGGCAGCCGGTCTATGATTCTTTCTCATCATCGATGTTTCTCTCCCTCTCCCTTCCTCTCTGAAATCAATAAAAATATTTTTTAAAAAGAGTTGGAAAAGCAGATGTCAATTTTGAGCGAGAATACTTTTAGGAAGGGGGTGCTAGGGTGGGCGTAGCAGTAGGGGGCTGTGCATGCCTGGAAGGGCCGGAGGGCAGGACAGGAGCAACAGGCGGGAACAGCAGTGGGCAAAGAGAACCACCGGGAGCCCAGGGCTTGCTTCCGCTAGCCCAGTGGGCGGCAAACTCATCAGTCCACAGAGCCAAATACCAACAGGACAGCCATTGAAATGCCTTTTGAGAGCCACATTTTTTACACTTAAACTTCTTCTAACACCGCTTCTTCAAAATAGACTCGCCCAGGCCTGGTATTTTGTGGAAGAGCCACACTCAAGGGGCCAAAGAGCCCCACGTGGCTCGAGAGCCGCAGTTTGCTGACCACGGCGCTAGACTGTGTTCTAGCTTTAGTTCCCCCCAAATTATCTCTTCTAGCAAATGTTATGAACCTGGTCAACATACTAACCTGAGAACTTTATTTTTTTACATTTTAATTCTCAGTGCTCACTCTGTACTGAACTATGGCTGGTCACAGAGCCTGGCAGAGTGCCAGCCCGGGTGCCTCAGGACATGTACCTCTCACTCTGCTAGCAGCGGGAGGAGTGGGCTGCAGGGAACTGGGGCTGGAGGCGGTCTGGAAAAGAATGGAAGGTCCGGGTTTCAGGATGATTCTTCTGAAAGCCAGGCCATGTGCCATGTATGGCCAGTTGTGTAAGCCGGGGAAGCCAGGGTTGAATCTTGGGGACAGTCCACAAAAACAGAACTTTCAACTCTGGTGTTGTCATCTGGAAAGATAGGATGAGTCCAATTCTTACATTTAACAGAATGAACAGAAAAAAACAATTTTTAACGAGCCCTAACCGGTGTGGCTCAGTGGATAGAGCGTCAGCCTGCAGACTGAAGGGCCCCAGGTTCGATTTTGGTAAAGGGCTCATGCCAGGTTGCAGGCTTGATCCCCAGTGGGGACCATGTGGGAAGCAGCCCATCGATTCATCACTGATGTTTCTCTCTCCCCATTTCTCTCTGAAATTAAAAAAAAGTAAATAAATAAAAACAAAAGAACTAAGTGATGATACGGCCTTTCAGCATTGACGTTTCTCTCTCCTTCTTCGTCTCTGAAATTATTAAATGTGTTTTTTTTTTTAAATGAAATAATACCACTAAACATTTTCTTGCCTTCCTAGCTTACCCTAAAGAGGGAATCCTCTTTATTTGGGGGACTGTTTTCAAATTAAAGCAAGAAGCAAATGTGGGGATCTGTCTTGTACCCAAACTTTGAAGTTACTTTGAAAAAGAAAGCCCGTTTGGTGACTCATGGTCGTGCGAGTGTGGGACTCTCTCCGGAGAAAGCTGTGTTTGGAAGCCTAATTGCGATTTGGTTCTATTTAACACAGGTCTGGACTAAAAGCGAGTGTCAGTTTAAGAATGTGAGGTTTCTGTTGGTCATCTCCCCGATTTTCAGACACGGGGGAGGAACATCAAAGAAAGAACATACAGTGGTGGAAGGCTCAGAGTGTGTTTTGGGGGAGTTATCGGGGGTGGGGGTGAGGGTGGGGGGAGGAAAAAAAGTGGGAAAATCAGTCTTTGTGGCAAGTGATTAATAGTTCAAAGTCCTGATGGCTTTTCTATGAAGAACAGACCCAAGAGGAACCGCCTGAAATAAAACAGAGATCCTCAATTAGCTTGTCCACACTCTCTTTGGGGTTCTGAAGGAGTGCGCCCTGGGGGTGAAAGGGCACAGCAAGCCCCTTGCTCTCGGTGCGCCCCGCGCATTTGGGTGTCTCTGGTTTCCAGGGCCCACGCACCTGGATTCTGTCGCTAATTGCACCCCTCGCCGAGCGTCAGGCGGAGCGGGCTGTGGAAGGAAGGGCGAGCGTGGGCAGGGCCGTGGGGGGAGGACTCGCCTTGTGGATGTGGCTCTGGAACAAGCGGGCAGCGTTTGCCGGCCTCACCCCCATCTGGAGGATGGGAACAATAGCTTGCTCCAGGCCAGTGGTGCTCAGCCTCCCTAACGCCGAGGCCCCTTAATGCAGCTCCTCATGTGGTGGTGACCCCCAACCATAACATGATTTTTGTTGCTACTTCATAGATGTAATTTTGATACTGTAATGAATCGTCATGTAAATATCTGTGTTTTCCGAATGTCTTAGACCCACAGGTTGAGAACCACTGCTGTAGAGCCTAAGACCATTAGAAAACACAGATATTTACATGAAGACTCATAACAGCAAAATGACAGTGATGAAGCAGCAACAAAAATAATGTTTCGGTTGGGGGTCACCACAACGCGAGGAGCTGCATTAAAGGGCCGCGGCATGAGAAGGGCTGAGAACCACTGCTCTGGGCTGAGGTTCGCAGAAGAAACGTGTTGGAGTGAGATTCCAGCTTCCGCTCTGCTCCGTTAACGCCTCCGTGCCCACGTTAAACACCAGCAACACCAGAGGCGGGCCCGGACAGCATCGGCTATGAACCAGGAGGCCATGGCTCCATTCCCAGTGGGAGGCGTACAGGAGGAGGCCGATCATGATTCTCTCTCATCATCAATGTTTCTAGCTCTCTTTCCCTCTCCCTTCCTCTCTGCAATCAATAAAGATAGATATTTTTAAATAAGTAAAATAATTTAAAAAAACATATTTTTTAAATTAAAAAAAAGAGCAGCCTAAATCTTTTTTATTAAATATACTTTATTGACTTTTTACAGAGAGGAAAGGAGAGGGATAGAGAATCAGAAACATTGATCAGCCACCTTCGGCACGCCCCCCACTGGGGTTGTGCCCACAACCAAGATACATGTTCTGACCGGAATCGAATCCGGGATACCCCAGTCTGCAAGCTGAACCTCCATCCACTGAGCGAAACCGATTTTGGCTAAATATATATGTATTTTTTAATCCTAAATATCCTGAGGATATTTTTTCCATTGATTTTTAGAGAGTGGAAGAGGGAGGGAAAGACAGAGAGAAAAACCGATATGAGAGAAACACATCGATTGGTTGCCTCCTGCATGAGCCCCGACCAGGGCTGGGGCTGGGGAGGAGCCTGCACCTGAGGTACTTGTCCTTGACCAGAATCGAACCTGGGAACCCTTCAGTCCACAGGCCGATGCTCTATCCACTGAGCCAAACGGGATAGGGCAGATCAACCTAAATCTTAAAAAAAAAAAACACATAATAATAACTCACCAGCTTTCTGCCACTAGACAACCTCTCCAATGTGCAACTCAAACGCAGAAAAAAAAACACAACAGAGCATTCCTGGAAAGCTGGGGTCAGTCTCCCTGTGCCCGCCCTTTATCCACACACCAAACCAGTGCCAGTGTCCAGCCACAGGAACCCTAGATCCCTGGATGGGGCAGGAAGCGACTCCCCAAACCCGGGGCCGCAGAGAAACCAAACAAACAAACCTCCTCGTGGTGCACCTGCTGGCGACGCCGCGCGGCCGGCGCCCTAACCTGCCTTTGACGTGGTGTTGTTGCAGCTGTGGGACGGGGCGGTTTATTTAAGTGACTCCAAATGCCTGTCAGTGTGGCGACCAGCTGAATACATAAAACAGGCTCTCCAAACCCTTAATGGCCCAGGGTCAGAGTAAATGGAATAATAAAATCCAAATGCTTTTGTCTCATTTTCCATCACCCAGGCCGTCCGCATAAATCTGCAGCTTCGCCGTGACCTCCGTGTTCCGTGCGGGATGAGGCCGCGGGTCGGAGATACATTTGGTCTGCATCTTGGGTCTTTAAAAGCTTTTTCCAATTAATTTTAACTGGCCTCCATAAGGATCAAGTACAGCTTCCTCCCTCCCACCTCCACCCGCCCCCTCCCCCGCCCCGCTTCAACCTTTTTAACCAGCCAGTGACACAGTGCTCTAGAGAAATACAACAGGTACCCCAGCCCTTGATGCTCCGAATCGCCCCAAACAGGCTTGGGGTTTATTCCCAGGCCTCACCCCGAGCTGCTGCACGTCTGTACCAAGTGGAGAAAAATATGGGGAAGGCTTTCTGCGAACACCCCTACTGTGAACGCTGGGGAAGAGGGTATTTGTCCTTGGAGTGGATGGAAGAAACCCCCGTCAGGTTATTCGAGAAGCATTGGGGATTACCCGCATAACACAGGAATAGACGACGTCTCTACTGACGGACGCGTCTTCCGGTGCTTCAGAGAGGAAGAGGGAGCAGCTGATGACTCGTGGCTGGCCGGACAGGACGGAAGAGGAACCCGAAAAGCTCTGAACGGGGACCTCTTCCTGCCCCTAAACTGGAGAAAGACCAAAGGCCCCTAGAACGAAGCGGGAGGAGGCACGTCTGCTCTCACGCACCAGGGAGTTTGATTTAATGCCGATGCGTTGTGGGCGGGGTCATTTCTCGGGGCTCACGTGGAGAGGGACTCAGACCTCAGTGAGACACGAGTGTTCACAACTCTTTCATGGAGGCGTCAGCCACAGAGTTTTACTGCGAAGCACCGTGGCTCATGTTCAAAGGTATTTTAATAAGGAAGGTGCGGGAGCATTGAAGTAAGGACTTTGAATCCTTTGTCTCCATCAGCTATCTGTTCACTCCTCCCCTGATGCCCATCCTGCCATCACACCGGCCAGTATCTGCTTCTGTTGTGTCTGTATTCTGCCCACTCTTCTTTCCTGTCTCCACCATTTTATTCCCCTTTCTTTTCTTCTAAGGGGGAGGGAGAGAGGGAGAGAGAGAGAAACATCAATGATGAGAGAGAAGCCTGGATCGGCTGCCTCCTGCACGCCCCACACTAGGCAGCAAGCCCACTGGGAATAGCACCTGACCGGGAATGGAACCGTGACCTCCTGGTTCATAGGTCAACACTCAACCATGGAGCCTCAACGGATGGAATTAAAGCCTGAATGCTGGAAAAGAGATTTCACCATGAACTTGTTAACAAATTGGTTAAAAGGCTCAGCCTTATATAAATCTGCCCTGGAATGATTGAACGGGGACATCTTTGAAAGGAACAGTAAGGGACCCACTGAAATTAAAGGACCAGGCATGACAGTGCGAAGTGATGGATCAAAAGTGTATCCTGCCCTGACTGGTTTGGCTCAGTGAATAGAGCGTCGGCCTGTGGACTGAAAGGTTCCAGGTTTGGTTCCGGTCAAGGGCATGTATCTTGGTTGCCGGCACATCCCCAGCTGCCTCCTGGTCAATGTTTCTCTCTCATCGATGTTTCTAACTCTCTATCTCTCTCCCTTCCTCTCTGTAAAAAAATCAATAAAAAAAATTTTTTTTTAAGTGCATCCTGTGTGTGTGCTCCTCTCCAGGGAGTTTCCCCGCCAAAGGACGAAATGATGGGATTCTGTGGCTCTTGACTGTCATTCATCACTGCCCGCGTCCTCCTCGTTGAGGCTCAGCCTGGGCAGTCCCCGTGGAAAGGCACTGACACGTTTCTGTAGGAGCCACTGCATTTCTTTCGTGTGTTTTTGTTCCCCTTTTAAATATTAGGTTTTCCTTTTCCTGGTTTTAGCAGCTCATTTTTTAAAAGTCTTTCCTTATTAAACACTCCAAATCCATCTCCGTGGTACTTCAGGGCTGCTATGTGGTGTCGTGGAAAGAGCATGAAGTTTCAAGGAAAATAGTTCTGGGTCCAAAATCCACCGAAGCAGCCTACTTGTCAGATTCTTCATCTGTAAAACATGGGCAATAAAACAGACTTTGCCAAGTTGTCGTAAGGATTAAGTGAAATAACATACGTAAGGGATGGTTGGCATATATAACAGCTATGTAGGAGCAAATCCACAGGCACACGCACACTATCCTAATGTGTGGTTCCACTTTTGTCTTTGGCCTGAGGCCCTTTTTCCATGTGACTCGCAACTACATTAGCAGGTCCGGGCTGTTTAACCAGGTGAAACTCGCCATTGCCGAAGAGAAGGCTTAACAGAGAGAAGTGAAGTTAGGACTTCTCAGGCTACAGCAGGCTGGGCTTTGTTTATTTTGTTTTGTTTTGTTTTTAATCCTCCCCCAAGGATATTTTTCCATTGTGTTTTAGAGAGAGTGAAAGAGAGAGTGGAAGAGAGAGAGAAACTTTGATGTGAGAGACACACATCGACTGGTTGTTTCCTGCCCTCGACCTGGTCGGGGAGGAGCCTGCAACAGAGGTACATGCCCTTGACTGGAATCGAACTTGGGGCCCTTTGGTACTCAGGCTGATACTCTAGCCACTGAGCCAAACCGGCCAGAGTGCAAACCTGAGCTTTAAACTCTGTATCTCAGTGGCTTTAAAACCTGTGCTATTTCCGTCATCAAATCTCAGCGTTTCCCCTCTACTGAACTGAGGGAGTGACCAACACCCTTCTCGTCGTAGTCCTCAAGGAAGGAAGCTTGGAACTTCAGTCACATTAGTGGGTTTGGCCCAGAGAGCAGTTACTGTCTGCCTCTGCCCTCATTCCAGCAGTAGAGATGTTTAAGAAATAACACACTAATATGTCACAGAGGTGCTGAACTCACTTGCCTACAAGGCTTGATATGAGACTCTCATCGGCACAATTTCTGACTCATCTAAGACCAACTTATACAACGCAAGAGGTCTATTAGGGCCCGGCCAGCGTGGCTCAGTGGTTGAGCATGGACCTATGAACCAGGAGGTTGCGGTTTGATTCCTGGTCAGAGCACAGGCCCAGGTTGCAGGCCTGATCCCCAGTAAGGGACATGCAGGAGGCAGCTGATCCATGATTCTGTCTCATCATTGATGTTTCTGTCTCTCTCTCCCTCTCCCTTCCTCTGTAAAATCAATAAAAGTATTTTTTTAAAAAGATCTATTGGAGATGACACATCATATCAATTTTACAAGAATGTCAGAGTTGACTTGAATGAAAAGACTTCAAGTGGCCTTATTTTTCTCATTTTACACAGCTGTTCTAAAATGCGCAGCTCAAACCGTGAGAAGACACAGAGGAACCTTACGTGGAGGAAGTCAAGCTGGAAAGCTGCATCCTCTCTGACCTCTGGAAAAGGCAGACGTATGGAGACAGCAAACAGGTCGGTGGCTGCCAGGGGTTGTTGGGAGGGAGGGGTGACTAGACTGGAAGGTTTAGGGTCGTGAAAACTGCAAACTGCGGCTCACAAGCCACATTCGGCTCTTTGGCCCCTTGAGTGTGGCTCTTCCACAAAATGCCACAGCCTGGGTGAGTCTATTGTGAAGAAGTGGCATTCGAAGGGGTTTAAGTTTAAAAAATGTGGCTCTCAAAAGGAATTTCAATTATTGTCCTGTTGATATTTGACTCTGTTGACCAATGAGTTTGCCGACCACTGTTTTACGGTAATGAAACGGTGATACTGTAATAGTAGATACATGTCCCTTTACATTTGTCAAGATCATAGAGTGTGCAACTCTAAGAATGAACCATAGTGTGACCTGTGGACTTTGGGTGATAATGATGTGTCTGCAAGTTTGTGATTATTACAAACTAGAGGCCTGATGCACGAAGTTCATGCAAGGGCCTCAGCCCTTGCAGCCCTGGCTTTGTCTGGAAGGACGTCTGGAAGGTCGTTTGGCTGTGTAATTAGCATATTATGCTTTTATTATTATAGATTCTCCACGCTGGTGATGATAATGGGGGGCTGTGCCTGGGGGAGCCCAGGGGATGTATGGGAAATCTCTGACTTTCCTCTCAGTGTTGCTTTGCACCTGAAACGGCTCTGGAACTGAAGCTTTCCGTTTAAAAAGTCAAGATTTCTTTGCCTCATTTTAATAATTAGTCTCTGACAGTGAATTTTTCAAACATGCAATACCTGGCTATTTAGACAGGAGTACTTAGATTTTCAAATAAAGTGGTGACAACAGCCAACACAACAATAGACATCCGGTGTGAATGAATCAAAATTACACCTAGTTTTTGTCAGATTGGTGGAAAATACATTTTTTGGTGGCACTTGAGTCATTAGTTTATGTGTGCCGTGAGATGGAAAAGGTAGAAAACCACTGGCCTGATATTAAACATGAAAGAGAAGGAATATTTCAGAAGCCAAGAGACAACTTTGGTGAGGGAGAGTCTCTCCCTTGCCTGATGCCCACTCTGATGTGTGGTCTGGTCCTGGACCCGGCATGGCTTGGTAGCCTGTAATTAAATACAGTCCCGCAAGTCACTGTCTGGGCTGTCCGTCTGTCTTGCTGGCCTGCCAGCCTGCTCTCTGGCCTTGCCGTGCGCCTTCGGCTGGTCTAGTGATGGGAAGGCTTTCCAGAAACGGCCTCGGGAGCAACTGGCCGCCCATGTCAAGGGTATTGGCTGTTTAAGGTCACACCCAGGGGCCAGCCCTCTGGCCAGAGCCCAGTAGAGAATGGCCGTGGAAAGCGAGGCGATGAAGGAAGCAGGGGGAAGGGTCTCACAGGATGGGAGTGTCAGAGAGGAGAGGAGAAGGTTTTGCTGAGATTTGGAGTTTTTCTTGGTACCAGTGGTCAAGCTATGCTGTTCCGGAAAGCAGGTCTGCTCACCACCATCGGCCAAAGGACGGGGGGTTGGGGACCCAAAAAGGCTTGTGGATGCAGGCCTGAGGGACGGCCCCTTTCCGCCATCAGGTTGAAGTTCTATAAGCCAGCCTCTGGATGCTGCTCCTTAAGGCCGATTACTATCAAGTTCATTGTTGCACTTGGGACTGTAGGAAGGAGCCCTGTTTTACTGGGTGTGGGTCCCCATTGATGGCCAGGTCACGCAGGAGAGGCTGAGAGGCTCAGCCTGCTGCAGGCAGGAGAGATGTGTTTGTGGTCTGGAGGGGACCTGGCCTTGACTGAGCGAGGCGGCCATGCTGCATGGCTGTGCTGACCTTGGGACAGACCACTTCTCGGAGCAGAGGAGGTGAGGGAGCCAGGCTGGCATCTGGACAGAAGAGGAGAGAGATTTCTGAGAACGAATTCGCAATGGAGAGATCATGGCTTCCAGTGATGTGGGCCAACAGCTGATTATGAAATGGGCACCGGGCTGGCTTGAGAGCAGGTGGTAGGTACCCCGGGAAATCCCAAGAGGCCACTCCTGCCCTCAGTTAGCAGGAGCAGGGTCTGGGGCTGTCTTCCTAGGGACATAGGAAATGGCTCTAAGCCACCAACGCTTTGGCTTAATTGTCTGCCGAAGTAGGCAAATGTAGACACATCTACAGAACTACGCAGAATGTTAGGCATGGAGCACTGTTCTTGAGCCAAGCTCTCCAGGGACAGGGTCACTGTGGCTAAGGGCATCAGAATGAGCCCGACTGGCATAGCTCAGTGGTTGAGCAACAACCTATGAACCAGGAGGTCACGGTTTGATTCCTGGTCAGGCACATGCCGGGGTTGCAGGCTCAATCCCCAGTGTGGGGTGTGCAAGCAGCCAATTAGTGATTCTCTCTCAACATTGATGATTTTAATGTCTCTCCCTCTCCCTTCCTCTCTGAAATCAATATATATCCTTTTTTTAAGACCATCAGATGACAGACTCACCCTAAGGGTGGGAGCACACACGAACACAGGGGGGGCTTAGAGCTGCTCGGAGTCACGTGGCCGTGGAGAGTGAGTCACGTGGCTGAAGTCCTCAGAAAGGAGAACGGAGGCCAGGCCGGAGGAGAGGGGTGCTCCCGCGGAGTGCGTCTGGCTCCAGGCTCCCACGGCTCCGCTCTGGGCGGCAGCTGGCGCGCTCCCAGGAGCTGCGGGTGATGGAGTGGGGCCTGTTCCGTGCGGAGAGGTGATTTTTATTATTATTACCGGCTTTTGTCAGGATCACAGAAATCGGGGGGAGACAAAGAAAAGGGCCTAATCACAAATGCTATTTACCAAACCACATTAGTCAAAATACTGCATTTTAAAACCCCTTAAGTTGTTATACATCATCATATAAGTCACCGCCAAGTAGTAATACAAATTCTGGAGAGTTATGTTGACATGGAATTTGTCAGCGAAGTGCTGGAAAATTTACCTCTGCTCATATATCTGTAGTCATATCCTCCAAAGAAATTAACATATCATAACGCTAATATTTCAAGGTAATGTTTTTTCATGAGGATGCCATATTTTATCAGTTAATACCATCTGTGTAAAAAGTGTTCAATTACAATATCAAGCTGCATATGATTAATATTGATTTCGGCACGGTGGCAGCGGCGCAAGGCGTGAGCGTCCTCCAGGCAGCTCCACCGTGAACCTGGGCGAAGAAAGGCACGCATTTCTGCCAAATAACTGAGAGGAAGGTGAACTTGGGACTCGTGAAAAAATAAAGAATAAATTAATAGGCCAACTGAGAGCCAGCCATCTCTACTAACAGTCCCCAAGCTTTGGAATTCTCCTGAGTCTTACCTGCGAGGTTAGGGGCAGGGCTCTGTGGAAGGATAGGGATGTAAGTAGGAGTCTCAATAAAAGTGCCTGCAGGCCTGGCCCATGTGGCTCAGTTGGATGGGTGTCACCCTATGCACTGAAAGGTCGCTGGTTCGATTCTCAGTCAGGGCACATGCCCAAGTTGCAGGCTCGATCCCCAGAAGGGTTGGACAAGAGGCAGCTGATTGATGTTCTGCTCTCACATGGATGTTTCTCTCTTTCTCTCTCTCTTCCTTCCTATCTCTCTAAAAATCAGTAAAAAATATTTTAAATGCATTCAGATTAGTAGGCTATAAGCATTCCTCATTGCACAAAATAGAAATACAGAAGGAATAACCAGTGATTTTTCTCACTGCTTATTCCCTTTACTTTTAATATCACTATTTTCTCAACAACTTTTTGGTTCTGTTGCTTCTTGACTATTTTCAGCCTTTTTAAATAAAACTTGTACCACATTCCTATGCCCTCTACCTATTTTATATCTCCAAGTTTTTCTTCCTGACTCTAAAAATTATTCCTGACTTGTCGCTGTATTCCTTTATAAACGTGTTTGTCTATGACTTAAAGTCACTGACGGAGTGAGTACATGTAATCTCCATGGATTCAGAACCCAGAACTACAAAGGTGAGGGAGTTCATTGCAGAGGGAGCTAGAGGCTCTCCGTTGCTCTCCTGACAATACACTTCTGGTGGCCATCACCTGGCATGCCCATGCCCTTGATCTTGATGAAAGTCAAGCTTAAGAACGGTCTTGAACAGAAAGCTGTGAGCCAGTGTCCTACCGCCGGTGAGTCTGAGGCCTGAGCAGAGTTCGTGGAAAGTGAGGAAATGGCCCTTATTCATCTCGGCGCTTCCTTAAGCATCTCAGTGCTGACTCTCTCAACTCAAGTGACTTCCGGGCCCAGGAAGCTAACCTATCCAGGTGCTGAGTGCTTCGGGGCCTGTGTGGTTTTTGTTTTTGTTTTTTTGTTTGTGTGTGTGTTGTTGTTGTTTTTTATTTTAGAGAGGAAGGGAGAGGGAAAGGAAGATGGAAACATCAGTGATGAGAGAGAATCACTGAACAGCAGCTTCCTGCATGCCCCCCACTGGGGATTGAGCCTGCAACCCTAGCATGTGCCCTTGACCGGAATGGAATCCAAGACCCTTCAGTCCTCAGGTTGATGCTCTATCCACTGAGCCACACCAGCCAGGCCGGGCCTGTGCTGCTTGAAACTTCTAGTTGGAGCTCATTTTGGCCATAGAGGAATGGCACATGTGGCTAGATTTTCTGAAAGAACAATCTGAACTCGGATGTCCACTGTAATCTCCCAATTTATACTGGAGATTAGAAGACAACCCTGCCTGTTGGCTGGGTCCTGGCCCTGGTTTGCAATCTGATTTGGATCACGTGACTCTCTGTTTCTCCTTATCACGCAGGCTTGGCAACCATTTTGTCTCCATCAGGGTTTCTCAAAGTCCTCAATACATGCTCCTTATACCAAATGTTAACAGGTGTTTGAAAAAAAAATCTAGCAAAGAAGTCTTAAAAATGTTTATTAAAGAGATGGGAGTTCAGAAGGACAGAGTGAAAAGTTCAGCAAGTAATCCTCTTCCTAAGCAATCAGTTTTAAAGCTGGGCAAAATAGATACTTGCAGCAATATCCGTTGGAGACTTCAATGCTACATTCACGAATTTGATAGAACATCTAGACCAAAAATCATGAAGGATTTACAAAAACTGAACACCACCATCAGCTCCCTTGACCACACTGATAGACGTCAAACACCACGTCCGATCAGCAGAGCACACATCACTTTTAAGCTCCATCTTGGAGCGTCCTCCAAGGCCCACCACGTGTAGCCTAAGTCGCTGTTGGGATCCCCCAAAATGTACCCGAGTTGGCCACGTTCAGTGGCTGCCTTTGGCACAGATGATAACTTCGGCTCTAAAATCGCCCCCGATTCGCAGAGCTGCTTCTTCCAAGACAATGTGGGTCAGAGCGTTCCTGTGGGGCCGGGCGGTAAGCAGTCATCCCGGCGCCTCCGTCTCGCTGTGGAAAATAGAGCAGAGTGGATGTGGCTCATGACAGCCCGACGCCACACTTGAGTCAACAACGCATGCACCCAGGGAATATCGAGTTCAGTTGGAATCCCTGGGGGCCCCGATGCTCACCTCCGGAGGGAAGCAAGAATAGATGCGACGCTGAGAGATGTAACAGTGACCCCAGGGACGCGCTAGTGAAACAGGTCTGCCGGCCCATTGAATATACCTATGAATTCAGCAGCCGGTTGACAGCGCGTCTCTGAGGCTGCTGTCCAATTCAGTCAAAATGGGCAGCTTAGTGGTGCTTGCACGGAGCCGATGTGCCTTTCGAGGAACTCGAAGAAGTATGGGTGTTTATCTCTATGAGCATCTGGAGATTCTGTTCCGAAGGAAGCACAGACGCTGGGCACAAATTAAAGGCTCCGGGAATGGGGGTAATTCTTAGCTATAAGCTCTTTTCTCTCCAAAGGGCTCAGCCTCTTAGAAGTTCATGGTGACTCATCAGCGATGAGAAGGAAGAAAATGCTGCCAAAAATATTAAATACATGAGTGCATACTGAAACGAGGGTATCTTTTTAATTTTTGATATGGTGTATTTGACTTCTTGCGAGAAGCAAGCCTCACAGGTTATACTGATGGATCCCAGGTGCCTAGGTGTCTGGTATAGAAAACTTTGAGGAGAGATTTATGCGCGAGGCAATTTAAGAGGCATCTGTGAGACTCTCACTCATGCATGTAGACCATTTGGAAAACTCTGGAAGAAAGGGAAGTTACTTTTCTTGATGAAAGACTGAGCAAAGGAAACACAGCAGGGCGATGCTAAAAGACAAGAAGGAAATTTGGACTGGTAATGTATTTGATGTCTTTAACAGAGGAAACACATTTCAAAGTAGAGACAGAGAGAAGGGGGTGGGGGGAGGCAAACTGTAAAGGAAAAGAAATTATCCCGATACTGATTCTCTCTCGTAAACACACGTTAAGCGGGTTGTAAAAAGCGATTCAAGTGAAATTAGATTACAAAGAGCACAGAGTCCCCTGAGTACCACTGATTTGGAAGGTGGTGTTCCCCATAGTCTGTGAGAGCTGTGTCTTCACGTGACATGGTCATGTGACTTTCTAGGCTTTGGCCAGGGCCCGCCAGTCCGCAGGGCAGTGAGTCACTTGATCATTAATTCCAGCTCGGCCAGTGACAGCTGGATTCCTGATGGAATGACTGCATTTTTAGGGGAAAACTGGTTACTTCCAGCTCAGCACTGATTTCATCGGCGAACAAAGGCAGCAGGAAGTCACTTGGCCCAGGAAAAATAGTAACAGAACCCCCTTCTTGCAGAGTTTGTGCACGTCTCCTTCCAAAGGGAGAAAAACGGTTTCTAATTACACACTAATGCATTAGCCCGCTCATTGATAATTCTAATAGTCAGCCACTAAGAGATCCACGAAGCGTTCCCATCACTCTAATGACTTACTGGGCCACACAGCAAGTTTACAATTTTATTTCAAGATCAGAGGCCCAGTGCACAAAAGTCATGCAAGGAGCTCGGCCCTAGCAGCACCCTCGCTTGGTCCGGAAGGTCGTGCCAACAATCATTCCGCTGTTTAATCTAATTAACATATTAGCTTTATTATATAGGATGATAGCATTGGGTTGGATTTCCCTGGGCCTATATGAAAAGCTTGATAGCGATTCTTGTGGCTGGACAAGAATTTCTCCAGTGTGTCTGCGTTTCAGATAAAAAGTAGTTTGAAAAGATGGTTCAGCATCTCCAAGCTCTCAGAATACAGCTCTCAATGACCACCTTCAGAGTCAGTTAACAAACTTGACGAGAAGCTTGTACATCTGACCTGTCTCATCCTTGTTATGAACCTGTGAGTTCAATGTTATTATTTCCCTACTTAACATATTAAGGTTCAAAGCAGTTAAATGATTTGCTTATATTATACATAAGAGACAGGCTGGATTTCAACTCAGATTTGGACTTTTAAAAAATATTTATTTTTTGTTTTTAGAGAGGAAGAGAGAAGGAGAGGGAGAGAGAGAGAGAAACATCAATGCTGAGAGAGAATCATTGATCGGCTGCCTCCTGCACGTCCCCCACTGGGGATCAAGACCACAATTTGGCCCTGTGCCCTGACTGGGAATCGAACCATGGCCTCCTAGTTCATAGGTCAACATTCAACCACTGAGCCACGCTGGCCAGGCTCAGCTTAGATTTGCATTAAACTCCGCGTCATACTGTCTCTGCGGGGCCACAGACATGAATGATGCAGACACTGTGGACAGGACAGAGTGCCCGCACAAGCCCAGAAGCACTTATCCCTCAGGCCACGCTGCCTACTCTCTGGCGCGGGGTGACCTTCAACCCATCAGGAGGGATCAGAGATGGAGCTGGGGATTGGACTCTGAGCACAGTCTGACTTCATCGTAAGTCCCCACCAAGAGAAGCCAGAGCAAGGCCCAACCTCACGCCTGGTTTGCTCGCTGCTCCTTTAATGAGAGGGAAGAGCAGTGGTTTTCAACCTGTGGGTCACAAACAGCTAGCAGGGTCTCCTAAGACCATCAGAAAACACAGATATTTACATTAAGATTCATAACAGTAGCAAATGACAGTGATGAAGTAGCGACAAAAATAATTTTATGGTCGGGGGTCACCACCACATAAAGAACTGTATTAAAGGGGTGTGGCATTAGGAAGGTTGAGAACCACTGGGGAAGAGGCTTTGCCACTCCCAGTCCTCTCCTTTCATTTCCGCCTGGCAACATGCTGGATCACAGGACCGAACCTGGACACTTCAGTCCGTAGGCCGACACTCTATCCACTGAGCCAAACCCTCAGTCTTATTGTTACTATTCTCCTCTTGCATGGACAAGGGTCCCCCTCAGTGCCCTGTCTCAAACAGGCGGTTCTCAGCTCCTGACGCCCCTGACTGGTCCCCCAGCATCTCTCTGTGTCAAACCCGCTCGCTGCTCCCTGGCCGGGCTGCTAGGGAGGCGGTAGCTGACCCCCACGCTGAAGAAGGCTGCTGTGTCTTCAGAAGTGTCCAGGCCTGGCTCTCACCTGGGCCAGGGAGTGGAGCTGTGCCTGGAGTCCCAGTGTAATCACACACTGCCCGCTTCTTGCGCCTTCAGATCCCGGGCGTGTCCTCAGAACTCCTCCAGTGTTGCCCGGGTGACAACTGACTCCGGACAGTCAGGGCCGTCAGGAGCTGAGAACCGCCTCTCTGAGATAGGCCACTGAGGGGGACCCTTGTCCATGCAAGAGGAGAATAATAACAATAAGACTAGAATAGCCCTAACGGATTTGGCTCAGTGGATAGAGCGTTGGCCTGTAGACGGAAGGGTCCCAGGTTTGATTCCCATCAAGGGCATGTACCTTGGTTGCGGGAACATCCCCAATAGGGGGCGTGCAGGAGGCAGCTGATGGATATATGTTTCTAACTCTCTATCTCTCTTCCTTCCTCTCTGTAAAAAGTCAATAAAATATATATGTTTTTTAAAAAGACTGAGAATAGCCCTAGCCAGTTTGGCTCAGTGGGTAGAGTGTCACCCTGTAGACTGAAGGGTGTTGGGTTTATTTCCAGTCAAGGACACATGCCCAGATTGTGGGCTCAATCCCCAGTGGGGTGAGAGGGCATGTAAGAGGCTGATATATGATTCTCTCTCACTGTTGATGTTTCTAGCTCTCTCTCCCTTTCCTTCCCTCTCTAAAATCAATAATATATATATATATATATATATATATATATACACATACACACACACACACACATATATATATATAATATATTTTAAAATATATATATTTTTTTTAAAAAAAAAAAGACTTGAGAATAGCATGCTGTCTTATGAAGGGATGCTTAGAACCATTCTAATGTTTCTAGGAAAATTTAGACAGAAGATTAAGGACACATCCCCAAAATAAACTTGCATCGTGAATTTGCTTACAAACCGGATTCTGTCCTCAAACTTGGAGACTCTTGAAAGCTACATCTGTGTAAGCATCAAAGTAAATTCTGGCCCTGGTCGCCGTGGCTTGTTGGTTGAGCGTCGTCCTATGACGGAAAGTTCGCCGGTTCAGTTCATGGTCAGGGCACTTGCTCAGGGTGCAGGGGAGGCAACCGATCCATGTTTCTCTCTCACATGGATGTTTCTCTCTCTCTCCCTCTCAATTCCTGTCTCTTTTAAAAAATAAATAAATAAAAACATTTTTAAAAAATAGAAAATTAAAACTTTTTTTAAAGCCAATTCTTCCCTAGGAATATGAAAGGGGAACAGACAGAGTTCGGGTGCCACCCACACATCTTTAAAATCCAGCCGTTTCAAAGGACCAGGCCCTGTGCCCACACCAACCCAGGTGCTGGCGCATCCTTATTGGAACTAACAGCAGTGGTGCGAAGTGCAAGCACAGAAAGAACAGTTCAGAAGAGAAAGTTACTGTAAAAAGAATTTTCACCAACACTGCCTGAGAAAACTTGCCTTCTCTGCTTGATGAAGCTGATCGAGATAAAAAGATTCACTAAATAGCACAATTCCTGGAAGATGCCTTAAGAGACACTAGATAGGAGGGGAGAGAAATTTAAATGGGGCCTGGGATATGCCAACTAGAGGTTGTCTAATCGCACAAAGAAATGAGATGAAATGAACGTGCAGGGACTCCTCCTCACGCAGAAGGAAAGCAAGCCTCACAATGGAAGAGGGAAGGTTGTGGTAATTTTAAAGGGAAAAAAAAGGCAGAAGATAGGTTGACATCAGACAGTTAGTTGATCTATTTGCATAGAGACTGAGACTGTAATACGGAGCTTGAAACCAGGGCGTCAGGTGTGTGATTTGGCTACAAAGAGGGGTAAGAAGTGGTTCAGTGGTTGAACATCGACCTAAGAACCAGGAGGTCACAGTTCTATTCCCAGTCAGGGCACATGCCCAGGTTGTAGACTCCATCCCCAGTAGGGGACCTGCAGGAGACAGCAGATCAATGATTCTCTCTCATCATTGATGTTTTTCTCCCTCTCCCTTTCCAAAATTGGTAATTTACATATATAAAAGCCTAAGCAACCAGCCAACCAGCCAACTGGCTGACCAGCCAACTGATAGCTATGACATGCACTGACCACCAGAGGCAGATGCTCAACGCAGGAGCAGAAACCACAGGCATGGAACCATAGAACAGACAATGAATATTAGAGGGAAGGGGGAAAAGGGAAGGGGGGGAGAGATTAACCAAAGATCTTATATGCACATTGGAGGCTCGGTGGAAGGATTCATGCACTAGTGTGATCCCTTGGCCTAGCCTGTGCCCTCTTGCAATCCAGGGCCCCTCAGGGGATGTCAGACAGCCCTTTCACCCTGATACCCACAGGCCAGGTGGAAGGACCCCACTAGTGCATGAATCCGTGCACGGGGCTCTAGCAAACACATGAAAAGTCAACTGGGTGGGACCGCTAGTTGCCCACCGGGATCTGTCCGCTGCTCCACCAGGGCTTACGAGTACAGTCCACGTCCTTGCTCGTTTCACTGAGACATGGTCCACGACCGACTGCGCAGAGGAATGTGGAAGAAGTGAGGCGTGCCGCCTCCCGGCCTGGCTGAGTCACTCCTCCGGCCTCCTGCCAACTAGCACACAGCCGAGGTTGTGACCCGGGTCCCGATGCCCATGTGCCCTGGAAGGGACCTGAGGGCCTTAGTGACTCTGGGACCAGGCGGTGTTCCCTACCTGGGTCACTCGTTCACCAGCCGATGGCTTCTGTCGCCTCTCTGCCACGGACTTTTTGTGTCTGTACCGTTGCCTCTCCCGGAAGTGTGTGCCCATCAACCAAAGGTTCATTCAGAACAACTAATGGAGAAACGACTCAGTTCCCGGCCTGGTTTGGGCACTGAACACCCAGTGCTAAGTCAGACACCACATCAGTGACTCACTCCGGGGCAGCCGGCGCCGCAGCCCGGAGCCATGCACCAGGCACATGGCAAACCAAAGGGGCGTCTTGTGAGCGGGAGGAATCGGCGTGGCATCGGCCTTTGGGGAGAGAAAGGGGCACATTCCGGGGCGCGATCGGGAAGGGCAGTGTGGCGCCCCAGCAGGTGAGCAGCACCAGGGGCCTGACAGGGACAGGGACAGAAGCCCCGAGGGAGGGGCAGCTTCGAGAAGCCTTTCCGAGGGAAGTGGGCAGCACGTGCCGCGCCTGGATTGCCGAGTCACCTGCTCGCTCCTGGCTCTCACGCCGTCCGAGTCCTAGGCTGTGGCTCTCAGGTCAGATCTGGAGAAGTGAATTCCCTCCCCCTCCCCGGCTCTAGAGTAGCAGTTTCTCTTCAGAGAATCCTCATGTCATTTCCAAGCTATTCCTGCGAGCTTCCTGCTCCATCACCTACCCACCCAGGAATCCTCAGGAGATACCCCAGGTTCCAGCCCCCACCTTCCTCGATAACCTGTTTGGCTCAACCTTCTAGAATCTTCTCCTTGCCTTCCTGTCGTGGGCCAGCAACATCTGGCTTGAAGGATGAAAGATATTAAGTCTCAAGACAAGAAGAGTTGAAAAAACAGAGAAGCCTTTTTAGGTGAAGGGAAGGGATGAGGAAAAGGGTGAAAAGTAAAGGGTGGCCCTTACCCCGCTGCCTGGAGACCCCTTCAGGCCTCGTATTTGTAAAAGAAAAAAGAAAAAGAAAAAAGATGGTGCAGGATCCTCTCGGAGCAGGGTTTTTCTGCCCAGTGAAAAAAAAAAAAAGGCTGTTCGTGAATTGAGCATTATGATCACCACCATCTCCAGCTTTCAGATGTGGCCAAATTCATTGTGTAAAACTACCCAACTAACTCCCACATTAAATGAGCTAAGTAGTGGGCAAGTTTTCTGAGGACGTGTTTCCAGCTCTAAACAAACACAATGGTTTCAAGCTTCAGAATCATTTAGCGGGAGTCAATGTAGAATATGGAATTCACAATAATTGCCACTCTTAGAGTCAGAATAATAATTCTGGTAACCAGAAAGGATATATAAAATTAATACTAATAATTACAGAGAAATTACTTAATTATCTGACTTATCAAGAGAATACAATCAGATGCTATTAAATAGAATTGAACCTCATATTACTTTACTCTGATGTGTCAGTCAAAGGGGGTTTTCGGGAACAAAGGAAGCCTGTTGAGTTGGTGCTTCATGCAAGATGATGCTTAGCCGGAACAATTATCTGCTCTAATTAATTTAATTTATTCTGCCATGCCCTGGGTTCAGCGAAGGGCATCACTTGCAAAATATCGGGGCATGTTAGACAAGGAGGCAAACGTTAGCGAAACTGCTGGGACCCTTTCATAAACTTTAAAGCAAGCGAGCGGATAAGGAGAGGTATGATCGGCTGAGGTACAAAATGCCCCGTGATGGGGAGCATCTTCTCACGCCTTTTGAAAACAGTTTTCACCTAGTGGTTGAAAATCCTGTCTAGAGAGCATTAAGCATAAGCAGTTAGAAAAGTTAGTTATTTAACACCCTCGGTCTGGTTCTCTTTTTTTGTAATATTTTTATTGATAGAAACATTGATAAGAGTCATTAATTGGCTGTCTCCTGCACACCGCCTACTGGGAATGAGCCCAGGTTCATGGGTCAACACTCAACCACTGAGCCACACCAGCTGCCCTCTGGCTCTTTTTTAAGGTCTTACAGGGATTGACTCATTGAGGCACAGAACCTTTGATTATTGGGGCTATAACTGCACCCATTTTGCAGGTGATGAGACTGAGGCACAAGGAGACAATCAATAAAGCACTAAATAGTTGAGCCAGGATTTGAAGCTTCCAGAGTCAGGGTTCTGATCACTACCCTCAGCACCAGTCTCGGTAATTCCTAACTCACTGGTCAGTAGGGAATCCACGCCCTGCTCTCCTAATAGCTGCTGGAGAGACAGGGGTTTAGGGGCACCAGCATGGAGGAGGGTCCCCTCGCTGTAACCCTTCACTTGAGGCACTCAGGTACAAGCATTGATGATGACAAAGAGTCATGGATCAGCTGCATCCTGCAGGCCCCACACTGGAGATCGAGCCCACAACCCAGGCATGTGCCCTGACCGGGAATCAAACTGTGACCTCTTGGTTCATAGGTCAACACTCAACCATTGTGCCACACTGGCCAGGCTCTGGCCCTCCTGGAGACCTGTGCCAGTGAGGGGCATTAACAACGTCCACAATCTGGGTCAGGGCTTTCAGACAAACAAGGGTCCAAGAGTTCACCTTTGGAAAAATCAAATATTGAGGTCAGCTTTGCTGGAATTGCCTCCCTCGCTCCTGCCTGAACTTCCACAGGTGGCCATTAACAGGAGCATTATCCCCAGCGGGCCGGAGAAGACAGCCTGACGTCCCCCCAACTCCAGGGACTCACTTAGGCACCCCCAGCATGTGCAGCTTGTCCTTAGGAAAGAGAGGCAACTTCTCACGTCTCCAGTGACAACGGAATTTATTGTCCGAGTCGGGCACTTTTGAGAAGGAAAAGGGATGCTATTAATAATGACTGCGGGGAGAAAAAAGAAGACAAATGCAATGCTTGTCCCACACTACTCATGGCTTTTCTATTGTTTATTTTTTAAATATGTTTTATTGATTTTTTACAGAGGGAAAGGGAGCGGGACAGAGAGTCACAAACATTGATGAGAGAGAAACATTGATCAGTAGCCTCCACACACACCCCCACTGGGGATGTGGCCGCAACCAAGATACATGCTCTTGACCGGAATCAAACCCAGAGCCCTTCAGTCCCCAAGCCAATGAATGCTCTATCTACTGATCCAGTTTCGGCTACTCATGGCTTTTTTAATTGAATTTATTGGGGTGACATTGGTTCATAAAGTTATATAGGTTTCAAGTGTACAATTCCCCAACACTGCATCTGTGTATTGTACTGCGCATTCACCATGCCCTCGTCAAGTCTCCTTCCACCACCATTTATCCCCCTTTACCTCTTCCTAACTCCCCACACCTCTGTGCTATGAAGCATTCTTCTTTTCCCACTTTTGAGCTCCTTCAATTTAGTTTTAAGTTTTTTCATCCAGACAGAGACTTAGTCATGGCCACGAGTCAACAGAATGACTGCTCAGTGGCAGCTAACAAGAGAGCCACGAGACAGGGAGGAAATGTCCTCACAGGTCACAGGAGCCTTCGAGTGGCCCTGGTGTCACGTGGCCTCTAAGCCATATCTTTGGGAGGATTTGATTACTTGAGAGGCTATTTGGAAAACACCTAAGAGTTGTCCTGCTTGCCCAATCTATTAGTGGTGACACAGACTTTCCTCCTCAGCGACAGATAGCTCACATTCTTATTTTCCCATAGGACTCTCTGGATTGACTGATTTGGAGATCTTTTTGATCATGACTCTTCAGGATCAATAGGCAACTTCCACTCATTCATTCATTCTCACATCGATATTCATTCATTCTCACATTTATATTCACTCATTCATATATATATATATATATATATATGTATGTATATGCATATATACATATATATATATATATATATATGACATTTTTATTGATTTCAGAGAGGGAGGGAGAAAGAGAGAGAGATGTAAACATCATATGATGAGAGAAAATCATTGATTGGCCACCTCCTGCATGCCCCACACTGGGGATCGAGCCCACAACCCGAGCCTGTGCCCTGACTGAGAATTGAACCATGACCTCTTGATTCATAGGTCAAAACGCAACCACTGAGCCATGCTGGCCAGGCACATTGATATATTTGTAAACAAATATTTATCAAATTTTAGGGTTAATACTTGTTTTATTCATGGGAATAATCTAAATTAATTCGTTTATTTATACATCCCACTTGTTTGAATGTCTGTGCTAAACACTATGTACTGAGGGACAAAACAGTTAAATGAGACAGACATCGTTTCTGTGCGCATGGCACTTGCAAAAACAGGTAAATTAAGCCATCAGAAATGGAGGTCAGTGGTGTGAAGAAATTATAAATAAATTATAAATATGTGAGCTGCTGAGTTGAGAAGTAACAGCAAGGCTTGTCTTATTGTCCATTTATTATACAAATATATGTGGTCTGCTGTGTCCCCACAACGCTGGGCACTGAGATCGCAGTGGTCACCAAAGGGCCATGACTTCTGCCTCCTGGGGTGTGCAGCCACCTGGGGGCACAGACAACAAAGTCACTGAGCAGGGGCTCCTTCCCAATCTCAGTAAACACCATCAAAGGCTATCGGGCTCAGCAACATTGCGGGGTCAGCACTCCACGGCTAAATGCTGCCTGGTTTTGTAAATAAAGTTTTATTGGAACAATCCCTGTCCTCATCATTGTGGCTGTCCATCATAAAACCACAGAGACCTGCCTGGCCCGTTAGTGGGGACAGCACTGAGCCTGCTGCAGAGAGTAATGGCTGATGGCAGATGGGAGGGCTTCTTTGCGGATATGACGTTCAAGCAGAGGCCGGAAGGAGAAGGAACTAGTCAGAGGAAATTGCGGGAGTGAAGGGCCCGGGGGAGCAAAGAGGCCAAGTTGCGAAAGGAGACCTGGGCGGGTCCCGTCGGTGCGGAAGAGCGGGGTCGTGGAGGGCCAGGCTGAGGGGCTGGCAGGCGGCGTTGGCATTTGTGAGGAGAAGACTGGATCACGATCTAAAACCAGTGACGAACCGGGAGGGAACTGTATCAAGGGTAACGTGATTTGTTTGGGATTTTAAAAGCTTGTTCTGGCCGAAACCGGTTTGGCTCAGTGGATAGAGCGTCAGCCTGTGGACTGAAAGGTTCCAGGTTCGATTCCGGTCAAGGGCATGTATCCTGGTGGCGGGCACATCCCCAGAAGGGGGCGTGCAGGAGGCGGCTGATCGATGTCTCTCTCTCATCGATGTTTCTAACTCTCTATCTCTCTCCCTTCCTCTCTGTGAAAAATCAAAAAAAATATATTTAAAAAAAAATTGTTAAAAAAAAAAAAAAAAAGGTTGTTCTGGCTGCTAATCGGCGATGCGATTCTATTGGAAGTGAACGCCGGGAACTTGCTGGGAGGCTCTGCTGTTGTCGGGACGAGGGCTGGTGGCGTGGGCAGTCAGCGTGGGGATTGGAAAAGCCGCTCCGCGAGCAGGTTGGAGCTCAGCGCCTCTCTCCCCCCTCCTTTCTCAGGCAGCAGGAGTGTGGTCTCAGACTGGCGGGAATGCCCTGGCCGGTGTGGCTCAGTGGATGGAGTGTTGGTCTGCAGACTGAAGGGTCCCAGGTTTGATTCTGGTCAAGGGCGTGTACCTTGGTTGCGGGCACATGCCCAGCAGGGAGTGTGCAGGAGGCAGCTGATCGATGTTTCTATCTCATCGATATTTCTCTCTATCCCTCTCTCTTCCTCTCTGTAAAAAATAAATAAAAGTAAAGCCTGGCAGGAACGTTCAGCTGGGAGTTTCCTCACTGCCTGAGTGTGAGAGCGAGGCAGGTTCTGAGTCTCAGGAAACCCTGTGGCCCACAGATGAGCCACGTCATTGACGGCCAGTCTTCAGGCAGATAACACCAGTGTGGTTACCTCCGAGCCTGAGGTAGAGCTGGAGAAGCGTGACCCCCACTGCTGTACAGACCTGACTTGCCCTGGGGTCCCCCAGAAGGAGACGGGCCAGCAGGCTGCACAAGCAGAGCAAGGCATGAGGACACAGGAGACACGCTTGCGTTGGCCACCGCTGTGGGCACCGGGGCTCAATCTGTCCAGGGCCTCTGTGGGTGCTTCCTGGTGAATGGGTCTCCGGAATTTTCACCTGGGTGCCGAATATAGTGGCATGTTCTTCTGGCTCCTGTACCCCAAGAGTTCCTTCATGGGTTGTGCTGAGTAATGCATGCGTGGCCTTAACGTGGCTTCAGAGACGCTTCGGCCCAGAAATGTAGGCAAAGGTGAGTGACCGGGAGCTCAGGGCAGGACTGCCACGCTGTTTGCTCCTGCAGTAAAGAGCGGTCTGAGTCCTGTGAGAGGCCCAGGTGTCCAATAGCACCCTTTCTCGAACCGTGAGCCAGTCAGGCTCCCCTTCCCTCCGACCTTCAGAGAGACCTGTGAGATGCCAGCTGGGTGGCTCAGTGGACAGGGCATCAGCCTACAGACTGAAGAGTCCCAGTTTCAATTCCGGTCAAGGGCACATGCTCGGTTTGTGGGCTCGATCCTCAGTGTGTGGCGTGCAGGAGGCAGCCGATCAATGATTCTCATCATTGATGTTTCACTCTCCCTCTCTCTCTTTCTCCCTTCCTCTCTGAAATCAACAAAAATATATTTAACAAACAAACAAAAAAGACCTGTGAGATGTTTATGGAATTCTTCAACAAGACTTAACCTTCCCATTCTGTAGATGAGCAAACTGAGCCTCGGAGGCACCATGGAAACAAGGGCGGGACTAGGATGCACATCTTATCGCTCAGCCGGTGCTCTTCCTCGGGTACTGCTGCCTCTCCCCCCGAACTCAGGCCAGGAGGGCACAGAGACAGGGTGCTCAGGAGCAGGAGGCGAAACAAGAGGAGGAAGCTGGTTTGGCCTGGGGGAAGCCAGGTGGGAAGGTCTCCTGCTGGAGCCATCTTGTTTGAGTGATCCAGTGTTTGGTAAATAAGTCCTTAATCACACACCCCGGGGTTTCTTACCTTACAGTAATGCCATCTCTCAGCTCACCCCTTCCCGGCGTGAGTCATCCCCAGCGCTCTGGCTCCTGGTCCCCTTGGTTTCTCATTCCATGTCAGCTCCCCAGTTCTGTCCTAGCTTCCTTAAGCAAGAACACAGGCATCCACCCAGCGCTGGAAAATGCTAACTGCTGTTTGTTGCTGCCCGAAGACGGGGTGAGTGCAGGTGTGAGACTCAGCTCCCCAGCCAGCAGCTGTCAGCAATTCGGCCCCTGTCCCATTGGGGGTGGTGGCTTGTCTTATGTGCTTAGATCTACAATTGATTGAAAGTCCAATTGTAGCCGTAGCTGCTTTGATTCCATGGAAAGAGTGTCAACCTGCAGACTGAAGGGTCCCAGGTTCGATTCCAATCAAGGGCCCATGCCTGGATTGTGGGCTTCATCCCCAGTGGGGAACATGCAGGAGGCAGCCAATCAATGTTTCATTCTCATCATTGATGTTTCTCGCTCTCCCACTCTCCCTCTCTGAAATCAATAAAACTACAGTAGAGTCCAATTGGAGTGACCCCAGAAACATCACCTCTGTCCCCACTAGACATAGCACCTTGGGGTTTTCTCACCTTCCTTGGCTGTGCCTCACCTGGAGGTGGGTGAGGTGTCCACTCGGAGGTGGTGGGGGTGGGGGAGGTCACACCTAAGGCTGCGATGATGTGGCCATCTGGCCCTCCCTGGCAAGAAAACAAACTTGGCTGCGTTGCATAAAACTAATTTTATGATTAAAGGACAGTCTCGATTCCATAATAAGTTGCACAAAATAAAAGGAAATCACTAGGAAAGGCCATTCCTTGAATTGTTATCAAAACTGAGACATGAAACTCCTACCGAGTGGCTCAGTTGGTTAGTGTTGCCCCATATGCCATAAGGTGGGTTTGATGTTTCTCTCTCTTTCTCTCTTCATCTCTCTGAAATCAATTTTAAAAAAATACACACACATAAGCACATCATGGGCATGAGAGATCGCACTTTGGATTCCCATTCCCTGTCTGAAATCAGCTGCCTCTACTGTTGTTACAAATTTAAACTAGACATTAATGCATAAAATCCTCATTTAAAACACTCTGGCCCAGCCAGTGTGGGTCAATGGTTGAGTGTCAACCTATGAACCAGGAGATCACGGTTCCATTCCTGGTCAAGGACACATGCCCGGGTTGCAGGCTGCATCCCCGGTAGGGGGCATTGCAGGAGGCAGCCAATCAGTGATTCTCTCTCATCATGGATGTTTCTCTCTCTCGCTCCCTCTCCCTTCCTTTCTGAAATCAATAAAAACATAAAAACAAAATAAATAAAACACTCTGATTGGCTATGTTAACCTGCCTTGTGGAAAATAGCACAATAGATTGCCAGTCAGCTCTCCGCTGGCAGGCGCTTGAGCCTGAATAAGCCTTTATCCTCTTGACCCCAGAGGTGCTTCTGTGGAGAACGGGGAGCAGCACTGGGTGAGCAGGGCCAAGCGCATAGTAGGTGGTCAGTAAACGCCATCTCATAGTTAATGGCCACAGCATTATAATAAAAAAAATGCTGTCCAGCGACCCTCAAAATGTCCCCAAATAAACATGCTGGGGTCCAGACGATGCTGTGTCAGCCAGGAGTTTCCTGAACAGACACTCTGCCCTGCCTCGACCACAGATAAGTCAGCCTCTCCCCCTCCCAGCGCACCTCCTAATTATCTCCGAGTGTGCTGCATCCAGCCCCTCCGCCACCAAATCCTCCATTATCCTGACAGCCAGCAAACCAGGCCTATTAGAACTCGGCACAACTGCTGCCTACGGCAGGGGCTTCGCGAGACCACAAATCGTCTTGGTATTAAAAGTCGGTGCATAAGAACTGCCCTCAGCTTTCGTGCTAAATTGCTAGTTTGGAGACATTCATTGCGGTATTGTATTTCCACTATATTCTGCTTTAATAGACTGCGTGCGGAGTGTATGAGGAGAGTTTTAAAGCCCGAGGTAGCACACAGCCCACTGTTTTCCCCTTTCGTGTCTCCTCCCATCTTCTGTTTGTCGCCTTGTATTGTTTCTGTGGCTCCACATGCATAAAGGACCCGCGTCCCAGCAGTCAGGGTGGGGGACAGATGGGCCTCACTAGTAAACATGGGAGTAATCAGGCTAAAAATCCACGGTGTATTTTGCTGCCACTTGCATGAGACTTTCATTTTAAACGAATGGGAAATATCCCCTGGGAGAGTAAGAGCGCTTTCCGGCCCTAACCAGTGTTGCTCAGTGGATAGAGCATTGGCCTCCAGACGCAAGAGTCCCAGGTTTGATTTCAGTCAAAGGGTATGTACCTTGCTTGTGGGCACATCCCCAGTTGGGGGTGTGCAGGAGGCAGCTGATTGATGTTTCTCTCCCATTGATGTTTCTAACTCTCTCTCCCTCTCCCTTCCTCTCTGTTAGAAAAGCAATAAAATATATTTTTAAAAAGAGTGCTTTCCGTGACCTGTGTTTATTTTTCCCTCGGCACTGCCCGCTGCGCCACCCTGCAGTTAGAGGGGGACTGGAGGCAGGCTTCCACCCGCATCTTCCCCACCAGCTGCCATGATTCCTGATCCCAGGTTGACGGATGGGCTGGTGCTAACTCACCTGGACTTGCCTGCGCCTGCCATCCCATTGTTCACGGCCCACATGCCATGGCGGGAGTCTAGGGAGCCCATATTTATCGCCCCAACCCCAACCCCCGCACCCCCACCTCTGGTTAGGGCTGAGCCGCAGCATGTGCACCTCAACATCTTTCTCACATCGCCACTCCCCCTCTGGTCTAGGCCGTCTCTCTTCTAGGCTTCGCCTCCTGTGGGCGCTCTGCCTGGGTCTCCGTATTCTCTGAGCCCACCTGCTGTGTCTTCACTGAAGTGGACTTTTCTAGAACAAATCAGATTATAGTTCCTTCATTCAGCTGGTTAGAGGGCGTCCCAGCACTTTGAGGTATGAATACTCATGTTGCCATTATAATATTGTTGACAAATCAAAACCAAATTTGTTTTTAGCAAGAGCCCTTTCATGAAAATGTAACCCCAGTTTATATAACAGAAAAAAGGCAGCCCTGGCCAGTGTGGGTCAGTGGTTACAGTGTCTGCTTGTGCACCAGAGGATCACAGGTTCAATTCCTGGTCAAGGCAACATACCTGGGTTACAGGTTCGATCTCTAGCCTGCATCGGGGTGCATGCAGGAGGCAACCAATCGATGGGTCTGTTCTCTCTCCCTCCCTCCCTCTCTCTCTCTTTCTCTCTCTCTCTCTCTTTCCATACCCCATTCTCTTCTACTCTCTCTAAGAATCAGTGGGGAAAATATCTTCAATTGAGGATTGCCCCCCCCCCCAGAAAAAAAGAAAAGAAAAGAAAAAGGCCAGAAAAGATGCTGCTGGAGGCCAGCCCCCACTTCAGCAGCCCTGAGCCCCAGCTCTATGACTCCCCTCGACTGTAGAAAAGGCAGCGTGAACACTCCTTGTGCTATAAGGTATTTCCTTCTGAATTCTGAGACGCAGACAACGAAAGAGAGACAACAGGAACTAAAGCATTAAATAGCAGCAAAGCAGAAGATTATTTTAGTCTTGATTCCTTTGAGGTCGCTAGACTATGTTTGGAAAGGTCATCGTGATTTGGATTTAACAAAACAGAAAGAAATGGGGGAAGAGAAGAAAGTACAAAAGCAAAGAAGCCAGCAAGCAGCTGAACTGCTCAACAGCCTCTGTTTTGTTTGTTTCTTTTTTAACATATTTTTATTGATTTCAGAGAGGAAGGAACAGGGAGAGAGAGAAAAAAAACATCAATGAGAGAGTATCACCGACGGGCTACCTCCAGCACGCCCGCTATTGGGGATCAAGCCCACAACCCAGGCATGTGCCCTTGATGGGAATCGAACCCGGGACCCTTCAGTCCACAGGCTGACACTCTCCACAGAGCCAAACCAGCCAGGGCAGCAGTCACTGGTTTTCCCTGATTTCTGCTGTCACTCTTTCCCACGCCGACCCTGCATGTCTGCAGGTGGCTGACAGCGAGGGTTGCAGCTCTTTGCAAACCTCTTCGGAGCAAAGGGGCAAACACGTCTCGCCTAGCTTCCCGTTTCTAACAGCTCCGGGTCGTCCCTGCCCGGGGTTTTTGTTTGTCTGCTCATTCTCATGGAGAAAATAAAAAAAAAACTTGGAGATTGCGAGGCAGGAAAATAACTTCATTAGAAGCAGTCAGTGGTCAGAAACTTTGATGAGGCTAACTGTGCATCGCTCCTTCCTCTGCACCCTGCACTGGGCGTCTGTGTGTGTCCTGCGGATTTTGTGGGCAGCGGGTGAGAAAGATGACGGAGGGTGAGCCTTTGGTTCGTGTGTTCTATGCTCATTTTTAGAAGAGAGTTAACGCCGGGGCGCCCGTGTGGGAAGGCTATTTGGGTTGCACATTGCTCGGAGATGGCGAAGGCTTTTTGGTTGACCCTTGACATGACCTTTCTCTGGAAGGAACTTGGGCTCACTCCTCTTTATGACCCCTGCCCCCGTCATCTCAGCCCCGGGTACAAAGTGGCCACTCACAAAGTTGACTGGGTCCATGCGGGTTGCACGTCACAACCCCCACCTCCCATCTGCCATCTGGAAAGAGAATGACCAGATAATCGTGTCGTTTGTAACTTCTGAGAGCCCTTGGAAAGAATAAGAACCAGTATGTCCAACTTTAACCTCTGACCTTTTCAATGCACACGTTCTCCTCTCTTACGTGCGTGCAGATTCCCAACCAATGGGAAGTGTTAGTTTCCCGGAAGGCCAGAGAAGTGGTGCGTGTCATAAAGTGAAACTGACGACGGGCAACGGCCAGCGCCCGCGGTGGGAAGATTCTAGGTGAACATACCCTCATTCTGGGATAATAAACTAGAAATTACAATGTCTCCTGACAGCCTCTGTAATCTTTATTTACTTTTAAATACATTTTGATTGATTTCAGAGAGGAAGGGAGAGAGAGAAACATCAAAGGTGAGAGAGAATCATGGATCAGCTGCCTCCTGGATGCCTAACACTGAGGAACCCGCCCACAACCTGGGCATGTGCCCCGACCGGGAATCGAACCCTGACCTCCTGGTTCATAGGTCGATGCTCAACGACTGAGCCACATCAGCTTTAATATGGGCATGAATGGGTTCTTAAATGTGCAACTAGTCTGACCCCGGAAGCTGGAAGAATTACATAGAACAGTGGTTGGCAAACTCCTTAGTCCCCAGAGCCAAATATCAACAGGACAACGATGGAAAATTCTTTTGAGAGCCACATTTTTTAAACTTAAACTTCTTCTAATGCCACTTCTTCAAAATAGACTCGCCCAGGCCGTGGTGTTTTGTGGAAGAGCCACACTCAAGGGGCCAAAGAGCCGCATGTGGCTCACGAACCACAGTTTGCCGACCACGGGCATAGAGGAACAACCAGGTCGAAAGATCCCTCTCCCATCCCTGGCTGAGGAACCCTGCATGTCCAAGGCAACTGTGAGTGCCTTTCCACATTGCTTGCGATTCGTTCACCCCAGCCCAGACTAGGGTGCCCAGGGTCCCCCGGGATCCCCTGCCTCTCTGCGCACTTGGGAGGCGCTGGAGAATAATGTGCATCGTCTCACGTTTGCGAGAATCCAATTGTTTCTATAAGCAACTGGTTAGGGAGAAAGACGCTGGGAAATGTCCCAGACAGGAGCTGTTCAGTGGAGTGTCATTGGAATGGACGGTGGCTTCCCGGCACTCTGTGCTCACACTTTCCTGGACCCTCATCCGAAATCCACCTGAACGTCTTCAGAAAATAACATTGGCTCTGGCTGGGTGGCTCAGTGGCTAGAGTATCAGCCTGCGAACTGAAGGGTCCCGGGTTCCATTCCGGTCAAGGGCACCCACCCGAGTTGTGGGCTCTATCCCCAGTGTGGGACATGCAGGAAACAGTCATTGATTCTCTCTCATTATTGATATTTCTCTCTCCTGCTCTGAAATAAATTTTTGAAAAACATTTTTAAAGAAAATATTTGGACAGAATGGTATTGGAATGTGATTTCTTACATCAATACCTTTCATTTTGCTCTTGTCAACCCAGGAATAAAAAAGAGATCTTAGATCACTCCACCTGCAGACAGTGTGGGAGGGGCGGGAGGAAATATTAGGGGCCGTGGGGTTCACATTTGCCTTAGGAGAACGGGCAGGAGAATGGATGTTATTTCTGGGAATCTGGGGTTTACCCGGGCGGAGCGGACAGCCCGGGCCGGCTGCCTCCAGCAGCGCGCAGCCAGCGGAAGCGGGAGCGCAACCTGAGGCAGAGCCTCCGATGGGAAGAGGAAGAGCCGGGGACGGAGGGGAGGCGAGCAGGAGAGGGTCAGAGAGGCAGGAAGGAGGGCAGCCCTGGGAGAAGACACGGAAAATTAGAGCAGGAGCTGAGAGCACTCGGGAGAGCGGGAAATGACAGCTGAAACTGGAGCAGGAGCTGAGAGGAGCGAGCAGGAGGGATGGAGGGACGAGGAACTGTGAGGAGGGGAGCAGCGCTGAGGAGTGGACCGAAAAAAAGAAAGCGCGCCACTCGCTCAGAGGGCCGCGCTCACGTGGGTCCCGGGGACGTGCCCTGCATGGAGGCAAACCAATCATTTGCCCTTCTGACGGGACTGTGAGGGGTGGCATGGAGTGTACCCCTACAATCAATATTAAATTTTATGCCTGCTGCACCTCTCAGAAGCCTCGGGAAGACCTTGGTTCAAGTAAGTGTCGCCGCTTTCAGTGGCCTTTGATTATTCACTTTCACGGTGGCCGAGCAGGAGTTGGCTCGGGAGTTGGGCGGGTTGCGAGTGTGCGGGCTGCGAGGTGGTGCGGGCCGGGAGGTGGTGCTGGGCCTGCGGCGGCAGGGAGGGGTGATGGTCTGGCAGGAGGCAGTGCTGTTCCCTGCACAGCCCCGGCCGCAGGTGGAAGCCGGGCTTGTGGTTTTTGTTACAGAGCAGCACTCAGAGCGCCGGCAGGAGCCGGCAGGAGCTGGCTGGCTGGCTGGCTGGCTGGCTGGCTGGCTTGGTGGCGGGGTTTGGGGACTTTAGAAGTGGCTTTTTGTGGCCAGTTATACAGGACGAAAATCTCTGGTTCCGATGGAATGCTTGGGGAGACCTATCGGTGGGTTTCCAGGCGACGCCTTTGCAGAACTGGCCAATGGGGACTCAGGCTTTGCTGAGTTGCCGCTGACGTAGGCTCGTCTGATGCTGCAGACACCCAGGCTGGGTCAGGATGGGTCCCGCCGGAGAGGGTTTGTGTGTGGGACTGAATGCAGGGGTTCAGCTGGGCTCTGTAATGCGTTGATGCTGGGTGTTCCTCGCCACCTCAGTGCCAGGACAGGAGCCCAGGTTTCAGGCCTAGAAGGCGCTCCATGAGATCAGAAATCCGCAGGTGGGGAAAACTGGTTTCGCTGAAGGGATCCTGTGCCCTGTCTGCTTCCTGTTTGACGTAAATGCTACCTTCCAGGTTCAGGTGGCAGCACTGTGTGTTCTCTTGGTGCTCTCCAGGACGCAGCTGCGGGAGCTCCCCTGACTCGGGAACCCCTCTCGTAGCTGGTCCTGAGGAGCCCAGCTCCTGTGCACCAGCCCACCCTGGAGAGGCCGCGGTCCCATCCGCCCTGGTGCCTCGGAGGTGAGAATCCAGGTGTCTTAACTTCCGGGGCTAACTCCATGATTATGAATTTACGTCATGCAGCTAACTGCTTACTATCTGTCTTCCTGCTGGCTCTTTCCTTCTGCTACAAGTGGAGACATGTCTCCTCAGCCCTAAAATCTCACTCATTCACTCACTCACTCACTCACTCATCCATTCATTCAATGGCTGTTTATTTAACCAGCATCATGTTCTTGGGAGCATGCGAAATACCATTCCACTTTGATTTGGTTGACTTTCATCCATTCAGATATTAATGAGCAGGAACCACATGGACAGGGGGCTTTTCAAAGTGGTGAAGCAAATGAAGACAAAGCGCCAGGTTTTACCTGGCTGGCATGGCTCAGAGGATGAGCATCGCCCTATGAACCAGGAGGTTTCAGTTCAATTTCTGGTCAGGGCACATGCCCAGGTTGTGGATTTGGTCCCCAGTAGGGGGCGTGCAGGAGGCAGCTGATCAATGATTCTGTCCCATGATGGATGTTTCCATCTCCCTCTCCCTCTCCCTTCCTCTCTGATATCAATATAAATATAGATTTAAATAAAATAAAAATAAAGGCTCCCCTCATTTCCATGATCTTGTGACAACAGGGACTTCTTTCCATCCTTCTTTTCTCTGTTTTCATCTTCCTCCTCTCCACTAAACGTGGCCTTCCTCCCAGAGCCGCCAATCTTCTTCACCCCCTGCAAGGAGAAACCCTGTTCACCTCCAGCCAGGCCCTCTGCTTGCTCACTCCCCATTTCCAACGGCCTGATGAACATTTGTGATCACCTCTTCTGCCAAAATTTGCTGCTGCTGACTCAACCAGAATTTTTTTTAGAGAGGCGGGGGTGGGGGGGGAGAGAAACATCTATACTAATAAGAAGGTAATATGCTAATGAGAGTGAACGTCTTCCAGATTCCTTCCAGACAAAGCCTCAGGGGGCTGAGGCTCAGGCAGCCATGAGCGGCTGCGAAGGGCTGAGGCTCTGGCCGGCAGTGGCAGCAGCAGCGGGGTAATGGGAGCAAGATAGGGGTGATCAGGCTGGCAAGGGGGCAAGATAGGGGTGATCAGGCTGGCAAGGGGGCAAGATAGGGGTGATCAGGCTGGCAAGGGGGCAAAATAGGGGGTATCAAGCTGGCAGGCAGAGGGGTTCAGGGCAATCAGGCAGGCAGGCAGGCAGGTGAGTGGTTAGGAGTCAGGCATCCTGGAATCTGGGAGGAATGTCCCAGATTGGAGAGGGTGCAGGCTGGGCTGAGGAATCTCCCCTCCATGCATGAATTTTGTGCACCAGGCCTCTAGTCAATAATAAGAATCATTGATTGGCTGCCTCCTGCATGCCCCCAACTGGGGATGGAGCCCACACCTCAGGCATGTGCCCTGACCAGGAATCAAATCCAGCTGGGCTCAAACCAGGATATTTTGAGCCATATTTCTCACCTTCCTCCCCACATCAGTTCCTCATCCCCATTTGTCCATTGTAATTAATAGCATTATGAGCCCTTCAAACCTCTCGGCTTATGAATTAGATCTATTGTGATCTCTCCTCTTCCTCTCACCCTCACACCCAATGAGATCCCTCTGTCATCGCAGCCTGTACCTCTCAAAGGGTCTCACAGGGTCTGAAAGCTAGCAGGCACTCAGTGCACATTCTAAGTGAATCCTTGAGAGGTATTTAGACACCGACTATTGTCTGTGCCACACTGTCATAGGTCCTTGCTAGTCACCCTTCCAAGTAGCCTTACCGCCAGTCCAGTTTCTCTTAGAGCTTCAGGATTGGCTTCGCTCGTTGGCTGGCCCTGAAAAGAAGCCGTGCCAGGTTGCAAGCGATGGGAAGAGGTGCAGCTAATAAAGTGACTAAATGTTGCAGGATTTGGTCTATTCAGAAAGCATCCTTCATGGCTTTGCAAATAGGCAAAAATGTCAAGTCAGCGCTCCTCTGAAGCCATTTGGAGACATTTGCAACAATGAATGCATGATTAAGTTTATTGTTTAGTAAACAGTCTGCAGACATTAGCCAAGGAAGAGTTATGGCGGCAGTTTACAAATAATTGCAATTGAATTAGGAAGACTGCAATGCAAAAGCAGGGCAAATAACTTGCCAGTTCCATAAAGTGTTTTGCAAACAGATTCTGGAAGAAAATGGGATGAGAAAAGCAGGAGAGCTGGAAAGGGATGATTTCGAGTCTGCTCCTCAGATAGTGAGGGGACGCCCGCATCCCCCCGCCACCTAATTGAGTGCGGGGGAGCCGTGTTCATTTCTCGTTGGCCTGAGAGACAGAACTTGGCGCAGACTTCAGAGTGGGACAAAGGGGGCGTGGCTTGGCAGTTCACAAACCCCATCGACCAAACGCGGCAGAATAATTTTAAAATAGAGTACATGTGTTTGGGTCCAGGGGGATTGTAGTGGGAGATCCTAGCTTATGGAAATGCAATATCAATTGCCCATGATATAATTTTATTAAGCACATTTTATATAACATACTTAATATGTTAAATAACATATTTATATTTTAGTAAATATATTTTATTAACCATATTACAGAATGTATTAATAAAATTATATACATACACATAATTATGTATATAGATACAATTATATATAAATAAAATTATGTATATACATGTAGTTATTTATATATATAAAAGCCTAAGCGACCATTACGATCAGTTGACTGAATGACTGGAAGACCAGTCACTCTGACATGCACTGATGCAGAATCTGCCCCCTGGATGATCAGTGAGCTCTCACAGCCAACTTCCTGTGGCTGGCCAGCCTCCCCCTGGCCGACTGGCCCAGGTGCCCCGATCACCAGCCAGGCCGAGAGACCCCAGCCATGAATGAATTCATGCACCAGGCTTCTAATGTACATATAATACGTGTGTATAACATAGTATATGTATATGTCATATATACTATGCATATAAATATGATACTTAAGAATACATAATAATGCATATAATATTTAATAATATACAGCATTTCAATATCAAGGTTATCCTATGCCAGTGGGGGGACAGCATTACAGTAGTTAGCTGTGTCATTTTATTCATTTCTTACCACTGATTTTATGACTTGAAGATACAAATGCAACAATAAACACATTGGAATAATCCTAGAAATCCAATAAATAAATTCCTGCACCACGCATAAACTGTGCACTTACTCAGCAGAACTGTTTAGATAAGGATCCTCCAGCCACTTTAGCTCAGCTTTTACGTTTCAAAGAAGAGAAGCACAGAGAGCATTCACAGAGAGTGGGAGACGGTGAGGCGAGAGATTTTCTGAACCAGGAGTAGCCACAGGGTGTTTGCGCTTATAGGTTGGCCTTTTGTCTCGAGATGCGTCCTGCACAGGTGCTTTTCCTCTTCCGACCACACCCACATCACATGCTATTGATTCTGTAACTGTCCAATGAAAGCCTCAGCTTTGAAAATGAACGTGGGGAAGAGTAGGTGATCTTAAAGCAAACTCCTGGGTTTGATCCCACATGCCAAGCGATGGGACAACTGGTTTACCAGAGGATTCCTGTCTCCCCTGAACCAATCCAGGACCGATCACACCGAATAAGAATTTGAAGCAGTCAAAAATATGGATTAAGAACTTACATTTCCATCCCTTCTCCACACATTCTGCAACCTACGCAAGATGCACAATGTGTGGATTTAGCACAGCAGGTTTTAAGTACCCAGATCTGCATAGTAGCTGAGGGGGGGGTCATGGGTCAAGTATATTATAATGGGACACTTCTGTGCACTGAAACCAAATACCAAAATGTGCCTACTTTTTCCCAAGACAAATTATGTTTATGCAGTACCTCGCCTCATTTTGCACATTGAAAAGTTTTCATTGTCTAACACCGTAGCGGTTTGAAGGGAGACAGATCATACCCAGAAAGGGAGCCTCTGGCGTCGACTCAATGGCAGCATTTCAGTTGCAAAGTGATGTTGTCTCGCAGGGGCTGGCACAATAGGAAGTGTCTGAGTTGGCAACGGAATGAAAGAGAACACCAGCTGACAAGGGGTCCAGGCGCTATCTCTCCCTTTCGCTCTTTGCTCTCGGGTCCCTGAGACGAGTCAGCATCGTCTCTTTGCAACTTGTGGAAGAGCGGGATGCGGACTTTCAACACTTGTTGATCCCATTACCAGGCAAGATTGACAAGGAGCAGACAATTATATCTGACATGAATATGGGCATGGACGGGGCTGTTGAAATGGAGATCCTTGCTAATGGAAGGAAGTGACCCCAGCCTTTTGACAGATGTCAAGTCGATTTGAGTCCAATGAAGTTATAACCATTTAATCTGCATTGCAGGAGAAGACAAATTGTATGACTGATAACCTCTTTCTTTTCCTATAATTTTTTTTTTTACTCGGCAGTACAGAGATAGGGTTCTCAGCTTGCTAATGGGGGCCACTATTATCCGTCCGAGTTTTAGTGGCACCGGAGCTTTTGTTAGTTGCTGGCCTCTCCTCTGGGTCAAGGAAGAAAAGAAATAAACGAAAAAGTCGTGAATAAAGAAATGATATAAATCAATACCAGAATCATGACTCCTCAATGAGATTTTGACCTCAGTTACAGGAATGCAATTTCTGAGTCTGTCTGAGAGGCATTACTGACTTACTTAATGCATTATATGAAAGTAAGGTAAGGATGAAAAATGCACTTGAATTCCATTTGCCGCTACAATATAATGGAGACAGAAATGTTTTTTATTCCCAAATAATCTTTTATTCTTTTGAGGTGTGTGTGTGTGTGTGTGTGTGTGTGTGTGTGTGTGTGT
>PVJN01012124.1:6642-52242 GCA_004026805.1 Lasiurus borealis | reverse complement strand
AGGCACAATCCTTGCCTACAGAGAGCTCACAGTGAGGTCAGGGAAGCAGATGTGTAAACAGATAATCATACATCCACGGACTGAAAGGGAGAAAATTAGTCATATTGCTGGATGTTATGGATATGGCCAAATCTGTCAGACCCTTACCACATGTTTCACTTCTCAAGTGGTTCCTCTGGGCCTCTGCAGACGCAGCCTTATTTTAAATTGGGTACCTCAGACGCATGCCTTGTTGATTCCCCCTCCTTGGAGCCTTGCTAAGGTTGTTCCTGCCTAGAAGGTCTTATTTCAGACTTTTACAAATTCTCCCTGCTATTGACAGGGAGGCCTGCCTCCTCCAGAAAGCCATTCTGGATTGCTTCTAGTTTGTATGGATGCCTACCCACCAAATTCCCATTATGAAACTCACAATCTCTTTTACACAGCTTATGCCTTATTGTATGTTTCCCGTGCATTGGTCTAATCACTCAAGTAGATTACGGGCTATTTGAAGTTGGAAACCATTGCAGATTCTACTCTCTAGCGACAATACAAATTTCACAGCTTCCCAAATGTACCAGCTTGTTTGCTCATGTTCTTCTCTGTAAAATGACACTTGACATAGTTATCTTAGAATAATTGCTTTCATGCCTTGCTCTCCTTCCTTAATGAGGTTCTGGGGACTGAACCAGTGGCTGTAAGACCATCAAATGGCTGAGTCTGTAACAGGACCTCAATGTTCTTTTCTATAAAACGACATTTGACATAGTTATCTCGGAATAATTGCGTACCGAGGTCCTCATGAGAAGAATACCTCATTTGGCAATAGTGCCAGTTCACAGCTCTCTGTCTCAGCACATTTCACTGTCTCCCCATCACCAAGAGGGAGCCATTTGTAAATACTCTGAGTATAGCCTATGCTGTGGTCCCTGGTGACAAAGGGTAATGTTTTGACCAGCAAGAGAATAACAGTGTTTGGTCTACATGAATTGAAGTATTTCAAATGTGAAGGTAGTTGCTTTCTAAGAAAAGTCTGCTCTAAAAGCAAGGTTGAAAACAGTAACAGGCGTTGAGAGTTTTAATAAACTCCTTTGGCAAAGATATCTTTCAAGTCCTCATGGAGAGAAACAAATAGGATTATGGCCACCTACTAATTACTTAGATAGAGATTCCCTGAAGAGCTTGTGTTTGAACATAATTAATACCGAATATTGGGAAGAGTAATGAAACAAAAATGCATTTTATGCAGACACACACTTTTAATTCATTTGGGACAAAATCTAGTTACGAAGATTAACTATATTAGACAGTTGACACTTGAGCTAAATTCCCCTGATTTGAAATAATGCGCAGCAACTGCTTTTGATGTAGAAGCTCTTGAACACTGAAGAGCTAAAATGTCTTTGTATTTCAGCTTTGCACTGCTAAGTCTAGACTGACAAGCCCTAGAGAAGTCTGAAAATCTATAACAATCAAAATAGTTGAACAAGAAATGTCACTGAGACATGAGAAATGGATAGTTCTGGAGGGGAAAAATGGAGGAATAAATATGTGTTTTCTTTCTTTTAAAAAAATATATATTTTATTGATTTTTTACAGAGAGGAAGGGAGATGGACAGAGAGTTAGAAACATCGATGAGAGAGAGACATCTATCGCTGCCTCCTGCATGTCCCCTACTGGGGATGTGCCCGCAACCAAGATATATGCCCTTGACTGGAATCAAACCTGGGACCTTTCAGTCCGCAGGCCGACGCTCTATCCACTGAGCCAAACCAGTTTCGGCAAATATGTGTTTTCTTAACGGAGATCCAGAATTTGGCATTACCCGGAATTGCTAAATTAATCTTGCTTGTTAGTCAGTTTGAAAAGTTGTTGTGCTTATTAATACTCAGTCAGCTGAGAGATTTTTCTCTGTCAGATGGAACTTCTAACTAAGGATACTCATCTTTTATAAGAAACTTTCACATCTTCTACCCCTTTTGGTCTAGCACTTCCTGTGAATCCGGAAACAACCAGATAGTCTTCAGGACTCAGGCTCCATCTCCACAGACTTGGCATTGAGTAATAAAGGAAAGGTTTTTCTGTGTAGACGTTTTCTTAGAAAAAACTAATCTCAGTTGTGCAATTAGTGTCTTGGTCCCTGGCCATTCACAGTGCCTCTCCCATTTAGCATCCCTCCTACTCAATGTCTCTGGGCTCTGCTAGTCTTGCCTGTCACTCAGTAACTTAACCTTCACTTTGAATGACTTTCCTCTCCTTCTGGAATTGAATTTTCAAACTGTCCAGGCTTGTTGGATCACATTGGCCTACCCCTGGCTTCTTGGTCCCTTTGTTGCTGCATGTGGCCTCAGGCCCATTTCACCTCTGAATTCAAACAGGATTTTATTCTTCAGGCTCTGAAGTCAAAAGGCAGCCTTGCCTGTGTATGTGTCCACCCCAGTGGAGCCCAGTTGTAGGAAAAGCTGGGAGGAATCTCAGTACTGGAGTGTAGTCTTCTTGAGCTCATCTCCCCTCAGGGACTGCTTTCTGGGAAAAGACAAATTCTCTTTTAATCCTAGGGCTCAGGCCAACAGTCCCAGAGACTAACCCCAGGAGCCTACAAGGTGACCCTGACCTCGAGGTGCAAACCACCTGGAACACATTTTCATCATCATGAAACATGGGTCATCAAACCTCATGGGATTTCGGATTTCTGGGAGGAAAAAAATTTTATTGATGTTCTGAGTTCTGTACAATAATGGGAAGCTGCCCACCCACCTCTCTGCATTTCTGTGGGTCACATGATCTGGTTCCAGGTATTTTAATTAAATAAAGCAATGATCTGTGGCTAAGGCACTGTCCCTCAAAGAATGCTCATTACCAACAGCCCAGGGAGCACTTGTGAAGATTGTTTCCCACAGGAAAGTGATTCAGAGGGTTTTTTCTTGCCTAATTCTTGTGGGAACGGCAACCAACAATTTGGATTGTTTTTTTTTAAATCACTGTTGAGTTAAAATTCAACTGATAATGTCAACTGATTGATGATTATTCTGAAGGTGTAGGTGTTTGTTTGTTTTTCATTAATGTAAACACTGGTAAGAAACCTTTGTTTTTCTGATACTATTTTCCTTCAACTTTAAGTGTGGAAGTTAAATTTGGGGAGAGTGAATATCTGAACAGTAGTGAGTCTTCTAATTTTTAAATGGAATTTGAGTATTCTTTAATTTCTTTTACCAATGATTTGTAGGTGAACTTTTTAAAAGTTTTAACCCTCTGTAAATTCTGATTCATGTTGTTTTTAATGTAGTATTGTTTTTATATTTTATTTTACATATTTTTGCTACTGGTATTTAAATATCATTGATCATTGTTTATTGGCCTTATATTTTTAGGCTTTGCTAAATTAATACCCTAATTTTATTAGCTTTTTCTTGTCAATTCCATAAGAATTTCTACATAGATTATTATGTCATCCACACAGAGATACTTTTCTACTTCTTCCTTTGCAATCTTTATGCTTATTATTAATATTTTTGCTTTATTCCATTGATCAAGACCTCCAGTTCGATAATTAACAGAAGGAATAAGGGTAGATATCTTTGTGTAGTTCCTGATATTGGGAAGGTATGGGAGCATTTTTTTTCACCATAAGTATTATTTTAGTTTTATATGTTTTGCAGACAATTTTTTTTTTTTCAGGTTAAGGAGTTTTCTTTCTGCTCATAGTTTTCTTTTTATTTATTTATTTATATCATAAATAGGTGTTTGTCATATAATTTTACCACATCTATTGAGAGAATCTTTTTTTTTTTTAGTTTATTGTTAGTTAGTTAGTTACATTGACTTTTACTTGAATGTTATATTTACCTTGCATTCCTAAGATAAATTTCACTCACTATATATTGCTAGATTTAAAAATCTATGCTTATAAAGAATACTAGAGGCCCAGTGCATGAAATTCGTGCAAGGAAGAGGGGGTGTCCTTCAGTCCAGCCTGCTCCCTTTCCAATATGGGACCCCGAGAGGGATGTCTAACTGCCCATTTAGGCCTGATCCTACTGGCAGTTGGACATCCCTCTCACAATCCAGGACTGCTGGCTCCCAACTGCTCACCTGCCTGATTTCCTGATTACCCTTAACTGCTTCTGCCTGCTAGTCTGATCACCCTCTAGCCACTTCCCTGCCAGCCTGATTGATGCCTAACTGCTCCCCTGCCAGCCTGTTTGCCCCTAACTGTACTCCCTTGTAGACCTGGTCCCTCCTAACTGCCCTCCCTTGCAGGCCGGGTCACCCCCAACTTCCCTCCTCTGCTGGCCTGGTCATCCCCAACTGCCCTCCCTTGAAGGCCTGGTCCGTCCCAACTGCCCACCCCCTCACCCAGCTGGCCTGATCACCACAACTGCCCTCCATTGCAGGCTTGGTCCCTGCCAACTGCCCTCCCCTGCTGGCCATCTTGTGGTGGCCATCTTGTGTCCACATGGGGGCAGAATCTTTTGACCACATGGAGGCAGCTATCTTGTGCATTGGAGTGATGGTCAATCTGCATATTACTCTTTCATTAGATAGGTTAGAGGCCTGGTGCACAGAGAGTGTGGGGGGGGGAGACGGGAAGTCAAGTTGGTTTTCCCTGAAGGGTGTCCTGGATCAGAGTGGGTGTTTTCTTGGGGTGTGGGTGGCCTGGGTGAGGAGTCTGTATTGGTTTGAAGTCTGGCCATGCCTCCAGTGACCCAAGCAGAGGCCCTGGGATCTGGGATTTATTTATCTTCTACAATTGAAACTTTGTAGCCTGCCTGGAGCAGAGCCAAGCCTTCTGCTTGCACAGCCATTGAAACTTTGTTGCCTTAAACACCAGCCAGGGTATGTGGAAACTTTGACTTCCTTCATTGCTAGGGGCAACCCAAACCTCCCTTCTGCTCTCTCTGTGGCCATAGCCATCTTGGTTGGGTTAATTTGCATACTTGCTCTAATTGGCTGGTGGGTGGGCTGGTGGGTGTGGCTTATGGGTGTAGTGGAGGTACAATCAATTTGCATATTACTCTTGTATTAGATAGGATTGGTCTGGATTTTTTATTTCCTCATAATATTTTTGTCAGATTTTGGTATTAGATTTATTCTGGCCCCCAAAATGAGTTGGGAAATGTTCTGCCCTTTATTTTCTGAAAGAGTTCATGTAAGATTAATATTAGATTTTCTAAATGTCATAAAATTCTCCAGTGAAACCATCTTGTTCTGGAGATGTTTGTTCATTTGTTTGTGGCAGGCTTTTAATGAAAAATTCAGTTTATTTTAAATAGGGTTATTTATACATTCTATTTCTTCTTGAGTCAATTTTGATAAGTTATGCTTTTCAAAGAATGTGTCTATTTCATCAATGTTATTTAATTAATTGGCATTAAGTTTTTGTAAAATTTCTCTCTTTTTAGCTGTAGTATTAGTGATTGTATCTTTCATTTCTTGTTTAGAATTGCTAGGATCTTATCAATTTTATTAATTTTTAAAAAATATATTTTATTGATTTTTTACAGAGAGGAAAGGAGAAGGATAGAGAGTTAGAAACATTGATGAGAGAGAGACATCAATCAGCCGCCTCCTGCACGCCCCCTACTGGGGATGTGCCCGCAACCAGGATACATGCCCTTGACTGGAATAGAACCTGGGACCTTTCAGTCCGCAGGCCGACACTCTATCCACTGAGCCAACCGGTTTCGGCAATTTTATTAATATTTTAAAGAAGCAGTTTTATGTTTTCCTAATTATTTTCTCTAGGTTGTTTAGATTTCACCTCTCTCAGAGGCAAGGCAAATTTCCTATGTCTGACATTTAACTCAGCTCTGGTAAGTTTATGAAGATGTCTTTCAGTCAGAGAGGACACAGCCCACACCATGAAATCACTTTTAACACGCGGCCTAGAAATACAGTTCTACAAAGAATAGGCATATAATTAATTCAATGCTGTATCCACATGTCAAATTGATTACACATTGGTATTTTTTTTTCTGCCAGCATTTCAAGTCCCTACTTTAGTGTTTCAATTTAAAAAACCATCTAAAGATGATTGAAAATAGGTTTTAGCTAAACTCATTTTACTGAGGAAGACACTTCTTATGAGCAGGTGTTCTCTCCTGTGACACTGGTGAGTAATCCCACCTGTCACCTGCGTCCAATAAATCACCCTACTACAAATCTATTAGCTTATGATTCATATCTAGCCTTCCTTGTTAAAACAAAAAGGATACAGCACTTTAGCCCAAATGATTTAGCGCACACTGAATGAATCCGCTCTCTCGGAGTTCAGCCTTGTTCTCTCTGAGCATTTGTTATTTTTAGGGAGAAAATTGAGATCTAAATTGAGGAGGTTTATTACCTTTTTCACACAATGGAGTGACACATAGCTTTCTAAATGGCATCCTGGAGGCCTCACTGAGTTATGGAAACTAGTCAGGAGGTGGTGCATTTAAAGCATTCACTCGGTGTTCTCCGCTTTCCCCTTCTTGAGTTCTTATGACCAGACTAATAATAAGATTAAAAAGGGCCAGATTCATAGGAGAAAAACCAATGTCATACGTGCCCACAGGAGATCAAAAACGATGCTCTCAGTTTGACCAGCCAGCAGCTTTTTATACTCTTTAGGCCAAGGAACAATAACTTGGTGAAGAAGTGACAGAACAGAGACACTCAGGTTTGTATGCTCATTGGTGAGGAATCTGAACACAGTTTGGGCTTGGGCAGAAAGGAGTAACTAGGTTTCTCAGCCCTGGATTCCTTAACTTAGCGGTGAAGTGTCTCTTTCAGGACTCTCCCCGCTCCCATCCACACCCCACTGCAGCATGGAGGGCCCCTTTTACATGAGAGATTTATATCCTGCACTCAAGGCAGGGAGGATCCGCATGCCCTTCCTGCACTGGTTGCTTATTGAATAACTTTAACTCAAAGTAACAATATGCCATTTGGGGCAGTGTGTTCAGTTCTTGGTGAACATAAAGGGAGATGAGACTGCTCTTCTCCTGTTAGGAAACCTGCAGCTAAACACCTATCTGCGACCCAAGTGAGAAAGAAATCAGAAGTAAACTGTGAAGTATAAACATTGGATTGCAGGGTCCAGATAGAGCAGTGGTTCTCAACCTTTCTAATGCCGTGACCCTCTAATACTGTTCCTCATGTGGTGGTGACCCCCAACCATAAAATTATTTTTGTTGCTACTTCATAACTGTAATTTTGCTACTGTTAAAGAACTGTAATGTAAATGTCTGTGTTTTCCGATGGTCTTAGGCAGCCCTGCTAGCGGTTCTCAACCTGTGAATCGCCCCAAGTTTAGAACCGCTGCTGTAGAGCCTAAGATCATCAGAAAACACAGATATTTATATTACAATTCATTCACAGTGACAAAATTACAGTTATGAAGTAGCAACGAAAATAATTTTATGGTTGGGGGTCAGCACAACATGAGGAACTGTATTAGAGGGTCCCGGCATTAGAAAGGTTGAGAACCACTTAGAGGGATTCTGCTTAAAAGAGGAGCAACATGAGGCGGGTGGGTTTAGGTGCATTAGAGCCTGTTGCGGATGGATGCAAGATCTCATCTGGTGCCAAAAGGGGAGAAGGGCATTGCATGCTGAAGACGGAGCATGCTCAGAGGCAGAGAGCGGCCAAAGTAAAAAGTGCATAGCAGTTGGGAGAATCCAAAGAAGTCAGAGTGTGCCTCTCTTCCTCTCTCCTCCCACCCTTTTTGCTTCTTCCTTCCCTGCCCCTTCCCTCTCTACCTCGTAACATTTCTCCATACTTTCTTCCATCCTTCTTGCTACAGTCATGTGCCCGTACTGGGAATGTGTGTGAACCATGACCACTGAGCCCTCCTTGCTGGAGCTGAGAGTCCACCCAGCACGGGCAGTTCTTTCATTAGCAATGTAGACTTAGGAGTCACACAGAGGATCCGGGAATGATTCACAGCCAGAAGTCCAGCTGGAAAGCTATTTCAGTAGATTCCAGAGAGGACAGACTCCACGCTTTTAATCAGGAAAATTGCCTTGGCACTTGCAAAGACAGGGCGTGTGCAATTAATTATTAGCAGAACTCGGTGGAATCGTTACACGGTGTAGTATAAGGGTTAAGAGCATGATCCTAGGAGCCAGACTAAAGGGGTTTGTATCCCAGTTCCCAGTTCTCACTAGGTCAAAGATTAACCTTGGGCAAATTGTGTAACCTCTCTGCCTCAGTTTACTTATTTTCAAAATGGGGGTTATAATGGGACCTCCCTAATAGAGTTGTCCTGGGGGCTAAGTTAGCTCATACATGCAACCTCTTAGAAAACTGCCTGGCATATATTCACTCTACTTAAATATTAAATGGCTTCCAGTCCACTAAAGGAGGATGGACTCCCAAAAGAGGAGCCAGTGGCCCCACTTTGCTAGAAACAACAGGTCCCATAGTTTGTGGGAAACTGAACAGCTCTTCGGGAATATAAAAGTGTCAACACATATCCACATGTTATGGAAGTAAAATAATAGCGAATATTTAGAGCCAATTTGGTTGTTGTTCTTTGGTTTCCCTTTTCGATCTTAGGAAGAAACTTAAGTGGAAAAAGTATATGGGCACACGCATATCTCAAGTTTTAGAGGAGGAAAGTGCGCTCAGCAGTTGGCAAATCTTGTTTAAGATTCAGAAATGTCTCACAAACCGAAATCCTGGCCTCGGATAGTGTCAGGGTAAAGAGAGGTGCTCGAGAGACTCACCTTCTGCTTTTTTTATTTAAATATATTTTATTGATTTTTCACAGAGAGGAAGGGAGAGAGATAGAAAGTCAGAAACATCGATGAGAGACATCGATCAGCCACCTCCTGCACGCCCCACAGTGGAGATTTGCCCGCAAGCAAGGTACATGCCCCCAACCGGAATCAAACCTGGGACCTTTCAGTCTGCAAGCCGATGCTCTATCCACTGAGCCAAACCGGTCTCAGCTCACCTTCTGCTTTTATTGCCCAAGAGAATGGTCCAGTAGCCAGTTCCTTGGGCTGAGCCTGTGGATCGTGTCCAGGCCCAGATGTAGGTGGGTGTTTCCCAGCGGTGGGAAGCAGTATTATTTGTTCCTGGGGAAAGAATGTGACCAAATTCCACTTCTTGCACATAACGGCAAAAATAAGAACGATCCCTGTTTGGTAGGCAAAGAAATTACCGAGATACTTTCAGTGTTCAAAGGGAAATGCCTATGTTCACAATTGGCTTAATAATTTTGGTTTCAATAATGGTTTGTTCTTATTGGCTATTCCGTGACATGGTGTTAATTTTATCAGTTTATGAAAAACATTAATGCACTTCCACGCAGATTGGCACTGTTAGCAAAGAGATATAAAACGAAAAATTTCAGTGAGCTCATTATAGATATGAGTAGTTTATCCTCCTTTAAACATAAACTTCAAAAATCTCAAATTCATAGAGCCACAGGAGAAATTATGTTTATGTTAATAGTAAACAATGAAGCTCCCTAATGTACTGTCATTGAGTTCTTTTTTTTTCCAAAATTTTCCAAATTTGATTTCCAAAATGCCAGGTAGTTGAATTTTAAACCATTTTAAATTTGGTATCACCAAACAGGTATGAATCGTCAACATCTTTTTCCTAGTAAGTCTGTCCCTTTAATCATTCACCTTTTCTGTTAAGGAACAGCTAAGCCTCATGTGTCAGAAGCCTCCCAGAGTCTTGCTGACTCGGAGACTGAGCCACCACAATTTCCTGTGTCCCAGGAGACAGCTCAGCCGCATCAATCAAACCGTCCCTACCAAGTGTCTAGTAGAGCCTCCTGCCACCATTTGTTACGGAATTGGCATGCAGGCAGCGTGGGGTCAATTAATTAGGAAGCCTAATTGAAGCTAAATATAATTAACCATACATTATTGAGCTGTCCAAATTTAACTCCACTCAAATTACATAATGAATCTGGGATATAAAGGATTGCTGGCAAACACCTTTGCCTCATGGATTTAAACATATGCTGCATTTTCATCTGTCTGATGAGCTTAATAAATCGATAGAGGGTGACCTAATACATACAGATAGGGTAGTGCCCATCTAGGATGGGTGCAAGTTGGAAGTAGTTTCCTATATTGCTTACCATGTGGATGTACTCTATGCAAATTTTAGTGGGTATCTAAACTAAACAAAAGCAGCTGATACTGACACTTCACACTTGTTTGGCGAAACCAAATTTAAAATGTTTTAAAATTCAAATGCCCAGCAGTTTGGAATTAATGTGTTTAAAATTATGTCAGACAGTTGAGTGAAAAGCTAACTTCAAATGCATGCTTGAAATACAACATTGGTTGTTTGGTAATGATAAAATAATGTTGACCCAGGTTAATTATTATTCATTCAGAACTGTGAAAAGCAAGAACCATTTTTCAATAAATAAATCTTTGTCTTAAGATGGTTAGAAATATCTTTCTGATAGAATTTCCACCAAACTTTGTCTATTGGTTCTGTTTTTTAAAGGAAAAAAAAATAAATGGCTTTAGAAAATGAAATATTCCTAATGCATTTGGATATGTAATCTTTCATAAATGTAGAATTTAAGAGTATCATGAACATGCACATGGTCAAATGCATACTTAAATATTATATGTAAAATGTTATGGTGGAAGAAACAGACAGTGAGAGGGAAGTTGGGTAGTGACAGACTTGGGGATATACATATTCAAACTTCAGGTAAGTAGAGTTTAAGAAAATACCAGATTCACCCAATTGCTTAAGCTCCTTTGGCTTTAAAGGTATTTAAACTGTTCAGGTATTCTGACACACCACACGTTGCAACAGCCAGAGCTCTTTCGATTCTCTAGGTTGTATTTCACTGTTTACTGGCAAACCATGACAGCAACTTTAGTGCTGTTTCTGTCTCAATTATACAAAAGTGAGAACATGATTATTGAATTATTTCAAGTCGATAACACCCTTGAAAGTTTTTTGATCATTTGTACTGTGAATTCTCTCAGATTACCTTGTTGTGTAACATTATACAGTTTGTGAGTTTCAAAGATTCTCCATTTGTATACAAATTCTAAATCTTGACAAAAATGGCTTCATGGATTTAACCTATAATTAAAAGCCAATAATATCTGAGTATATGACATTTATGACATTTTAGATAATATGACATTTTAGAGTTCCCTTATTATTCCAGTGTTTTATACCTTAAACAGCCTTTTCAGCTTTTGCTGCTCTTTCCCCTAATTATTTGTTTTTCACATTTCCTCACAAAACAAGAAATTCCTTTTGTTGCAGTAGCCAAATAAGATGAATGTAAAACAGACTTCCAAACGGAGGTGTTCTCCCTGCATTGCTTCAGAGTTTTTTAATTCTCTGCATGCATGAAAGATGGTAATGTAATTCCCAGGTACTAACGCTTCCTCAGCCATTCGCCCTCAGTGCTGTTATCTGGACTACAACTAGATTAAATTTACAGAATGGCGGATTACTGAAAATAATGAAGTGAAGGCAGCTCATTAATATTTATCTCCTTTATTTTGTACAGCCTGGCGGAAATTGGAAAAATGCATTTGGGGGCCAGACTGAAAAGGGTCTAACATTATAAAGAGAAACGTGGAGCTGAAAATGTGTTTTTTTGTTTTTTGTTTTTGCTTTTCCAGTTATACACAGCACCTTTTTTCTCACGTGCCTCTGTTTTTCTTTTAGTGGCAGAGCATTTCTATAACACTGGTTGAGAAAGTTCAGATGATTGCTGTAATCCTAGGATCCCTGTTCTTAATAGCGAGTGTGACCTGGCTCCTCTGGTCCGCCTTCAGCCCCTATGCGGTGTGGCAGAGGAAGGACATCCTTTTTCAGATCTGCTATGGAATGTATGGTTTTATGGATCTAGTGTGCATAGGTAAGACCACGACGTTACATGTTAACCAACTGTCAGTAACCCGTTTCTTGCAGCTGTTACATTCGCGCCCGTTGGATGTGATCTAGAAGGCTGTGGTTTGCACGACCTTGGTTCTCCAGGGAACTAATGACCATCTGGGGGCGACACAACCTGACCACTTTTCTCTAAAAGCAAGAGCATCCACATTCCTAGGTAGTTTTAAAAAAGTGAACAGGAAAATGCCCATTTTAAGCGACATATTTTGCAACCTAAAGGAAGGAGCCAAACTTCGTAGGGTGGGCAGGAGGAGGATAGTCGTTTGTTTCTAAGAAATAAGAGTACATCGGTCACCCTTCGCAAAGCTGGGTGGCACTGCGGGATGCCAGCGACGATGTTGCACATTTGGGGAGAGGACCCACTCCTGGAGGTCTCACATCATGGCCTGGTGACTCCGATTCCGTCCGGGGCAGGGACTCAGGTTCCCCGCAGGCCGGGACTTGGGGGCAGTTTTCTTTGCTGTCCTATGCCTCTTTGTTTCACTTATTAAATTGAGTGGCCTCAAAGAGGAAAAGGATCAAACATTTTAGCTTAAACAGATCCTGCACTTGACTGATCTGTTGTTTCCCTGAGAAATGAGAACAGACTCAGACATAATAGTGTTTATGTGGCCTGTGAGGCGACCAGTCGACAGTGGGGGGCAGGAATGGGGAGGGGCAACACTGTACCAAGGAGACTTTCCCTGCTCTGATGTGGGTAACAGTTTAGGGGGATGTGGAAAGAGCTGAGTGGGCAGCTCTGGTTTTTAAAACCGGTTCTCACAGTGTGTTTGGAGGAGCGGCATCTGCACACTCGCAGGCTCCACCCTAGACCCCCGATTCAGAAACTTCGGGCCTGTCTGTGTTTCAGGAGCCTCCCACGCCTTCTCACAGGGACTGCTTTCAGGGAATGGATGCTCAGCTTGGATCAGATCATGAGGCCTCTCATCCTGGCCGCTGCTTGCACACATCGATTTTGTCCATGTCCCTGTTTTCTCACCTACAAAAATGGGAGTAATCGTCCCTAGCTCGCAGGCCTAAATAAGGAAATCATGACTAATCAATAATGTTATTAATTGCAAGTTGTAAATTAAGGTCATTTCAGTAATCAGAAACATTGAAATAATTTAAATAATTTAAATGACGGCCTCTACTCAGCAGAGCCTTAATTTAGCTGCAGTTTTATATTCTGAGTCACCTTTTTTTCTAAAAGAACTCTATAAATTTTAAAATACGATCAGCCTAAATTCTCTTTCCTTATCTTATTTTTCTCCTTTGTCACTAGTACAAAGCTAATAAGAAAGAAAATGATCAAATTTCAGTCCAGAAAGGGAAAAAAAAGAAGGCAGGGAAATGTCATGAATAATATGTAAACTGAACAGATGCTGCCTGGATAATTGAGCTAATCATGTATATGAACAGTTTGCATTAAGTGTGATAATGCCTATGCACGCTTTTGGAAATGCTAAATCTCTATACAAATGTAATCTCTAGGGTAGTGCTCTAAATAAAGAGAATTACAAAATTATTCTACAACTCCCTCAACAAATTCAGAGATAGTGTTTCTTCTGTGTTTCCGCATAAATGTTGTAAAATGTGGTGTCCCATTAATATTCAAAGGAGAGATAAAAAACGAAGGAACCATGAGGCTCCCAATCCATCCTGGAGGGGAAAAGAATTCCAGTTGACTTTCTTGATATTAACTAAAAGGGGACCTGTGTTTCCTGGTCAAGAAATTATTTTCCTAAATTCCACAGCTTGCATTTAGTGTATTATTCCTCAAATTTTGCTTGCTAATGCCAGGTTTTTAATCAAGAATATTATACGGGGAGGCTAACAATAGCCAAATAGATCATAGCTAACATTTCAGATTCATTCAAATGTCTGCTAATTAAGTGTAGACAGTGACAAAGTAGATTATATTGATTATACCTCAAATACCCCTGACAGCAAGACTTCGAGTCAGAGGTGAATGAAAAGCAGGTTTACAGCTCTGAGCCAAATTTGCTCAGCTCAGTTTAATAAATATAGATTGAGAGCTTTCTGTGTGCCAGACATCATGCGAGAAGCTGAGAACAAAAGTCAGAGTCAGTAACTTTCCTGCCCACAAGGAGCATTTAGCCCCCAGGCAGGACAGACAGAAGAGTAAGTAGGTAACCAGAATGCAGTGACTTGTGCACAGCAGGGAAGTATGCACAGGAGGCGGTGCTTGGACAAAACTGGGAGAGATTAACACTGGGTGTGGTGTGTAGGGAGTGGATGGATTCAGGTGGATTTCATGGGGGAAAGAGAGAGCCAAGCAGGCTGATGGATGAGTAGATGCTTGGCAAATGGGGAGATGGCCCCTTGTCAATGTTGCAGGATATAAGACTGGCTTGCCATTCAGAGGGCTTTAAAGTAGTTGAAAACATTCCTACATTCCTATTCATCTAATATTTTCAGACTTGTTTATACCTAAATGAGAAGAGCAGGTTGGCAGCTTCATAAATGTTCTTTTTCAATAATAATCCTGAAAATATACATATTATTCCACAATAAAAACTTTATAATCCAGCCAGTGAACGTCATGTTTAGGAAGAGAGTCTTATTGGATTATTAAATAGAAGTGTAAATATTTGTAGAAAATGTATTTACATGGGAAATTTGTTTACTTATTCTCAGGCACAGTGAATTTGTTGTTGCTTTCATTCATTATTAATAAGTTTTTTGCTTTCCTGAGACCCAGTTTCTTTTTGCTGTTAAAGTTTTGAATTCCCCCAAGGGTCTGACTACTATTAGAGTTTAAATACCTAAATCAGGACTGTCCAATGGATGGAGCATTTTGCAATGATGAAAACATTGCATATCTGTGCTGTCTAGCTCCATAGACTCAGGCTACATTTAGCTATTAAGCACTTGAAATGTGGTTAGTGAGAATGAGTAACTGAATATTAAACTTAATGTCATTTAAATTAATTTAAATTTAATTTAAATAGCCAGATGTGGTAGTGGCTATCATATTGGACAGGTAATGAAATGATATACTATGCATAAAAAGTTGATTAACAAGCTGCATCATTTCCATATAAATAGGTTGTGTTTCCTATATGATAAAGAATCTCTTCCACAAGAGATGAATAAAGTGAAAATGAGTTCAAGAGGATTAAGAGAAGGAAGGGGACAAATGGTGAGATGGTGGTGGTGAGGAGGTAGATGGAGAGCCATAAGCGGGAGACATGTCTTACGGAAATGGAGGTATAAAGAGAGAACACTTTATATTATATTTGGGGAGCTCTTTTAAATATTTAAATAAATGGCATTCAGGCTATCATTGTGTACCAGGAAAACGAATCTAAAGGACTAAAAGCACCCAAATATGGTAGCCCAGGGCCAGTAATTTCAGGAGAAGCCATAAGCCAAACAGATTCCCTCATAAGAAGATTTGCACAGTGGACAAAGGGAGGTTAGCAGACTTAGAAATGAAGAGCAAGTGCTTGGCAGATGGCACTGGGTACACACAGAATCTGGTTCTTTACTCCCCACTCTGCACATAGAGAAAATAGAAGGCTCTCGCTTCCGTTGATCCTGTGATTCAAAGCAAGTTTGGGCCACACAGGCATGTGCTTCTCAATGACTCAAAGATTGAGGGACTAAGTGATGTCCGTAGAGACAGGGAGTCATCTGGTTCACTTGCATCTGAAGAGGGAGGGCAGTCAACCAAGTCACTTAGTGTCTGGTAAAGTCACTTAGTAGCTGGTAGCGTAGAGGTCAGTTGAGTTTCTTGTAGAAGCAAGCAACTAAAACTGAGACCCTCTCATGTTAGTGGGAGTCTTCAAATAGATAGAGCAGTGCTTACACCTAAGCTCATTAACACCACAATGTGGTGCCAACTCCTTGTCTGGAAAGTCTTCCCTGAGATGCTAAAGGAAGGAACTAATTCATGATGATTACAAAATTTAAAAACTTGGATTACCTTTGTTCTTTTTGTTAATTGTCCATGTAAATATATACGGATTCAAATTAAAAGACACCTTTGTACTTATATAATTCTGAAATATATAAAGTTTAAGTGGACCATTTAAAGAAACATCCCCTCTCAATATCCCGATGCTCTTTTTCATTAGGTGAACATTCACATTTTTTGTTTAAGCAGGATCAAAACCATTTGTATGGTTGGTTGCACAAAGAGTCGTGTTCATTCAACAATATGATCTCGATCTCTTTTTACAATAGAACGATGTATGCGATTTACTTGAACTGTTGATGGATATTTTTGCCTTAATGAACAATGCTATGAAGGACATCCTCTTACGTATTTCTGTGGGCCAGATACCAAGGAGTGGAAAGTCTGGTTTGAGTAATAGGCACATGTTAACATTTTGCACCCTAAAAAGGCTTACCAGTGTATACCTCCCCACTCCCCCTATGCGGGGTTTCCCATACCTTGACAAGCCCAGATGTCACTTTTTCACGTTGCCATTGGTAGCTGCAACTATATTTAACACCATTAGAGTGGTTTTCTTAATTCATTCTGTGGCTGTTTCAGGCTACAGGGCAGTTCTACCCAAGAGTGGCCACACTGTGCCATGTGAATATGCAGGTCATCCTGCCGGGTGTCTCTCGATGCCAGGGGTATGATGTGCAGGGACACAGACCAATGATCTGTGGTGTTAACATGCCACTTATTTTTCTGAAAAATGAAATCCAGCAGGGGTGATGGAAGTCAGAGATCACAAACCCTGCCTTCCCCCGAGCCCTTAGGAGTTCCTGGCCAGTTTCTCCTATTATACTGTTAGCACTGAAGGGATTTCATGCTTCAATAAGTCCCTTTTTTTATTCGTGTAGAAAGTGATCCCTGAAATTGCTTTAAGAAAAATTGCTTCTTTCTTTCACTTGGCTCTGTGGCTAAAGTACTGGTCCTGTTATTGCTTATTGTCCGTATGTTTCTATTTCTCAAATTAAAGCACAAGCATGCAGAATAGAGGAGACACACACACACACACACACACACACACACACACACACTTTTCCCATCAGGAACCACAACTATTTCTCAAGGCTCTCTTAAAGTACCGAAATGAAGTATATTATGATTGTTTATGCTGTCTTGCTTTGGAAAGCTGCAGAGATTAGGGAATTTAAAAAAAAATAGTCCAAGATGTAGCAGAGTGATGAGGATCTGATTAAAATATCTTCTTGCTGTATCAATTACAGTCAATACTGAAAAAAAAATGCTCCTCAGCAGAAATGTCATAGTCTCCAAAATAAAGTTTTATTTTACTGAATTTTGAATCTAAATACATTTTCAAAACTTATTGTAGCCCCATTGAAAATCTGTTCTTCATAGTCGGTAATCTATCTAGCTAAAGCCACTTGGAAACTTGTACACACAGGAAAACTATTTAGAGTTCCCAGTCGGTCACTTTTACTCACATTTCATTATAGAACTTCAGGACAATAAATAAACACAACATATTCCTCTGGCTTTAGACCGATGATATCAGACATGTGTTTACATTTTTAAAAGCCAAGTTAACGTTTCTGTCTTGCCTTTGATATTGCTTCACTTCGCTCATTTTTTTTTCTTCTCCAGGCAAAGCAGCTGAAAGGAACACCTTATTTAACATTTTATGGACATAAAATTTAAAATGCACATTTTCTAATTCTTGATAGTGGCTGAGGAAAGATGGAGAAGTATGACAAAGAACTTGTAGATAATCAAAGCCTCCGTCACCACAAATGAGCTCTTGCCATTGAGGATAACCAATTGTCTGCCTGTCTAATGCCAGGTCGTTTCCTCCTGAAATGGTGCTTTCAGGTCGTCTTCCTTCCTGTGGCTCGCTTTCCACAGGCACAGAGCAATTAGCTTAAGCAAAGCATAATTAAGAAAGGAAATCAATTAAAGAAACGAAATTTAGTGCATTCCAAGCAAAATATGACTTCTAGACTGCCTCCTGTTGAACATTTTCCAGGGTCTCTGGTACTTCTCACTCGGCATGATTCAGAACCTGACAATATTTTCTCAAGTATTTTAGATGAAAACACATTTACTGAAAGAGTTAGAAGGAGATTAGCATTGGAATGGAAATGCCAAAATTTAGAGCAGAAAAAAAATAATGAGTTGGCTGGAGAGCACAGGAGAGCCTCCAGTTCCTGCAGAGCCGCCACACGGGGTCGGCAACCACGTAGATGCATGTGCTTCAGAGGGCAGTGGTCGGCCAGGCCTGTAAAATGTCCTCCCTTGGGTCACTGTAGAGAGAGAGCATTTTTTTTTAAGCTGCCAAATACTTATAGATAAATATAAAGTGATACCTATAACATTATTAAATATTCCACATGAAAATGTAAGGTTACCAGGAGAACATGCATGTTGGCGGTGCTGTCCTGTGCACAGAGGTGTTTGTGGATGTCTGAGAGGGTAAGCCCTCTCCTTGCCTTCCCGAAGCAGAGCCGGGATCACAGAACCCAGTGTGGCTGGACACGGGCCATCTCCACATTGAAAACACTTTCCCTGTGGGCAGCAGAGACAATAGCTGTCAGCTGCCTACACCCCCACACCTGCCCCACCCCGCTCAAAATTGCCAGCAAGTTTCATGTACAGTCAATATTTTAAAAGCACAGATATTGGAAACCAGATCCAACCTTTCATCACACTCCACCCCATAACCACCACCACCATCACCACCACCGAGACTGGGATCCGAGCACTGAGCTCACTCAGGAAAGCAGCTCTGAATGTCAACAGGACAGCATTCAGCCACAGAGGGCAGTGCAGAGAGCTGCCCAAGTGGGAGGCTGGCACTTTGCATTCCAGTGCAAGAAAGTACATTGCAGAAGGTGATGCCCTTGTCTCATTCTGAGTTTCAGGGGAAGCACTGGTGTGGCTAAGTCTGCATCCATCGAAAGTTGTGAAAAACAAACACACAAACTCAAAATAACTAGGAAAGTTTATTCACCCAGTATTTCTTTTGTTGAATTTTCATACCGTAATTTTCCTCTTGACACAAGAAGGCTACCAGCCTCCTTTGCTCCAGGAAATGATTGCATTTCCTGGTCTATAATTTGATCAGGGACCGACAACCATGCAGTGCTACAATTTGGCTACTTAGGAGACTTCGCACAGCTGTCGGTTAGTGCAGGGAGGACAGAAACCGTCCACTCTGGCTCCAGCCCCTCTGGGCTTCCCTTCAAAGTTCGTCCCAGGCTGAGGACTGCGCTGTGAGGTTGGCCCTGCTGAAGAGAAGGGGCCTGTCACCCCGCAGCCATGACTGTTCCCTGAGTTGCAGGTTCTGGAACAGTCTAGATTTGAAATACAAATGACTTCTTAGAGTAGAATTCCTTTATAAGCACAGGTCGTGATTTCTCAATTTCAGAATATCTTAGCGAGCTTCTTGTCCCAGGAAATGCAGCAACTCGTTTATACAAAGATTCTGACACGAGGCAAGCAGAAGTCTGTGCTTCAACACCAGCCCCAGCCTTGGGTCCCCTAGATTTCCAATTTCTGAGCACACCCTGGTCAGGCCCTTTGGAGGGAGAGGCGGAGTGGCCGCTTGTAATTCAAAATTCTTAGGAAACAAATGTGTCTTCTTTACACATTTTGAGATGCAGGCTATTATTATCTCTTTGCTCTGGAGGTACAAATTATAGGCTTTTCTATGTCTTAGTGATACTGATGTTTACCAATTTTTTAGATATTATTATCATGTTAGTTATGGTGATATTACTGCTTTTAAAACCCCAGGAAATAAAACAGAAAGAAATTTGTTTTGTTTCTTGCCTTTCATGGTCTCTCTCTCTCTCTTTTAAGAGCATTTACCTGATTTTTTTTTTAATTTAATAAATCTTTATTGTTCAGATTATTACAATTGTTCCTCCTTTTCCCCCCCATAACTCCCCTCCACCTGGTTCCCACCCCACCCTCTGCCCTTACCCCACCACACACTATCCTGTATGATTTTTGTCCAGTCTCTTCCCACACCCCACACCCCTTTATTCCCAAGAACTGTCAGTCCACTTTCTTTCTATGCCCCTGATTCTATTATATTCACTGGTTTATTCTGTTCATCAGATTTTTTTATTCACTTGATTTTTAGATTCACTTGTTGATAGATATGTATTTGTTGTTCATAATTTTTATCTTTACCTTTTTCTTCTTCTTCCTCTTCTTAAAGAATACCTTTCAGCATTTCATATAATAATGGTTTGGTGGTGATGAACTCCTTTAGCTTTTTCTTATCTGTGAAGCTCTTTATCTGTCCTTCAATTCTGAATGATAGCTTTTGCTGGGTAGAGTAATCTTGGTTGTAGGTTCTTGCTATTCATCACTTTGAATATTTTTTGCCACTCCCATCTGGCCTGCATAGTTTCTGTTGAGTAATCAGTGGACAGTCATATGGGTGCACACTTGTAGGTAACTATTTTTCTCTTGCTCTTTTAATATTCTCTCTTTGTCTTTTGCTCTTAGCATTTTAATATTGATGTGTCTTGGTGTGGTCCTCTTTGGATTCCTTTTGTTTGGGGTTCTGTGCACTTCATGGACTTGTAAGTCTATTTCTTTCCCCACGTGCGGGAAGTTTTCAGTCATCATTTCTTTACATAGGTTTTTAGTATCTTGTTCTCTCTCTTCTTCTGGCACCACCATAATACTGATGTTGGTATGCTTGAAGTTGCCCCAGACGCTCCTTACACTATCTTCATATTTTTGGATTCTTTTTTCCTTTTTCTTTTTCAGTTGAGTGTTTTTTGCTTTTTTGTATTTCAAATCTTTGACTTAATTCTTGCAATCCTCTAGTCTACTGTTGGATCTCTGTGTATTTTTTTTTATTTCAGTCAGTGTATGCTTAATTTCCAGTTGGCCCTTTTTTTCATATCCTCAAGGGCTTTGCTAAATTTATCAGCCTTTACTAGAAAATTCTTGAAAAGCCTTATAACCATGGTTTTGAACGCTATATCCAGTTGTTTGCTTTCTTCCATTTCTTTCATTTGTAATCTGTTGCTTTATCTCCACATTTTGGCTGCTTCCTTGAGTTGATAGAGTGGCTTTCTGTGCTACGTGTCCTATAGGGCCCAGTGGCTCAGGCTCCCCAGTTACCTGAGGTGGACACTCTGGTGCACCCCTTTATGTGCTGTGGGCATAGTCTTATTGTAGTTAAGTCTTGATTGTTGTTGATATCACTGGGAGGAATTGATCTCCAGGACAGTTGGCTGTGAGGATCAGCTGTGTCTATGCTGTGTGAACTTCTGTGCTGGAGACACCCTTATGAGACAGGACTTGCAAAAAGCCTCTGTGCTCAGCTTGGATGGGTGGAGTCTCAGGGCAGAGCAGACAGCATTGCCTGATAGGCCCCTGTGCCTCAGTGTCCCATGGTAATCATTGCAAGCACTTCTGAGAGAAAGCTGCCCTTGAGTTCTGCCTGCTTCCAGACAGTCCAGTTTCTCTTTGAATTAGTCTGAGTCTCCAGAGTCTCACCCAGAACTGGCATTTTAGTGCAGTCAGGAGCTTTTGTCTCCTTCCTGCTTGAAAAAGCCAGCCATGTACTCAGTTGTCTGCCCTCTCCTTGTGTGCTTGCCTCCGTACCTCTGCCTTCTGCAGTTCCTCTGAATCTCAGTGTGCTTTTATCTTTCCTGACAGTCCAGTCTCACCCTGTATGAGTCTAGGTCCCCAGAGTTTCACCCAGAACTGGAGTTCAGTGCAATTGGGAGCTTTACTCTCCCTCCCGCTTGAGAAAGCCAGCCGTGCACTCAGTTGCCAGTCCTTTCTGCACACGTGTCTCAGTACCTCTGCCTCCTGCAGTTCCTCTGAGTCTCAGTGTGCTTTTCTTTTTTCTTCTAGTTGTAGAATTTCCACTCAGCCAGCCTTTCTGTGGTTCTGGATGATGTCTGTTTTGTCTTTTAGTTGTAGTTTTGAAATTGTTGTACGAGGCAGCAATTTAGGTGTTTACCTATGCTGCCATTCTGGTTTCTCTGCCTTTCATGGTCTCTTGAAGCTAATGAATATTTTAGTCCTTCTCTGAAGAGAAAACCCAACCAAACAACACCTTTCTTTCATTTGACCTTGTAAAGTTCAAGTTCTTTTAGAGAAATATGGGCATAATCAGCAGCATTGCTGACCAAATATGTTGTTATTGTTGCCTTCTATTTCCTCCTAGGACATGGTGCAACTCTTTGAGCCATCTCTCTCAGTTTGGGGAGGTTAGCCAAAGGAGTATCAGTCATCTACTGGCCATTGATTGTGCCCAAAGCCTGGAGTGCAGGATAGAGATATAAATAGAACAGGGATGTTTTTATACAGTGCATGATCTAAGAATGGGTTTTTCATATTGAAATGGTTGACAAATATCAAAAGGAGAATTTTGTTTTAAGACAAATATAAAATTTAGCGCTCATAAGTAAAGTTTCATTGTAATACAGACATATCCATTCATGTGTTGTCAATGAGTAGTTTGAGGGGAGCCTTGTGAGCTTTGGGGGAGGAAGCTGAGCTAAGAAACTTTGTTGGGCAAAATTGAGCGCCCTCCTGGGGCAAGAGCAGGGATGGTTCCCATCCACAGGACTATGTGGCTGTGTTTTTTTACCCAACGGGATGAGCATGAAATGATGAGATTAGGCTATGATGGGATTTGCATGCAGAGTTTCGAGAAGACAGCAGCAGGATCAGCCTTGCCTTTCACCTCCAGTGGTGGAAGTGTGATTACAGGATGGGATGTGCTTTCTCAGCTGCTGGGAAGGAGCCACAGCCAGAAAGAAGCTGGGATAGTGGGGAAAGACTACACAGTCCAGAGGCCCAAACTCTTCAGGAGGTGGGACAGGATACATTGAAATTAAAAAAGTGAGTGAGTGAGAGGCATCGGAGTTGGTAGTTGTCAGCAGTGGGTGGTAGTTTCAGAGCTTGTACTTGGAATGGGTTTTAGAAGGGAAAGTTCCAGGCTGGAGTGAGGGAGGAACAGGAGAGGGAGAGGTTAGGTACACCAGGTTGTGACTATCATCTACAGGGACCTGAAGTGTGTGAGTCTAGGAAGCCGAGGACATCCAAGAATCAGGGACACACCCTCCGTGATCATGAGAGCAGCTGAGAGGTCAGGAGACAGCAGATCTAGTGACCTCACTCTGTGTGCAGGTTGGCACATATGTGTGCTTATGCAACTTGACTCTGTGACTCTCTGTCTTCCAGAGAGTGGTTATGAGAACTTTAAACATTCTGTTGTTAGATCACAGAATAAAATATTAAGGAGGTCTGAGCATTTTTTTATTCAGGATAAAAATTTTATCTATTTGCAATTATATAAACCGGACCGTTGTGAATGAAATGGAGGACTTAGAGATATTATGCTTAGATAGCAGCTTCTGTTCGGAATTTTTACACACAGCCTATATGATTTAAGAGAAATGAAAAATAAGGCCACAGGAAATGAAACAAAGATAAGCCAGTTTTAATTACATATTTCAATTTATATTTTTAAAGATATTATTCTCACTCTGAAAAATAAAACAGCCAATGCATGTCTGGTTTTACCCCGAAAATTAATAACATTGTGTTTTGTGAGTTTGCAATAGATTGTTTGTTCATTGTTGGAAAAAAAGGCAAAATTTGTTGTGTTTATTTCTACTTCCCATAAGGAAAGTCTACTAATATTATCCTTCTAAGAACTGGCTTTGGTCTATATACTAGAGTGTGGGCAATAAATGGAGATATAGCAAAGTAGATTACTGATCCAAAAAGATTTAATTAACGCACAAGATGGATTTTGATCAGTTTTTTAACCACATAATGTTAATTGGGCATGCAGAGTGATTTATTATTATAATTGTTAGAGTCACTGTAATCTTCCCATCTCCTATCCAAATGCTGCAATGTACTCCTGAGGATAAAGGCCAGAAGACATCATGTCTGGTTTTATTGAAAAGGGATTTTGATTCACACTACTTCTTAGTCAATATAGTATCCCTTCGGCTGAAGAGACACAGTGAGGACTGGCTTTGCCCAAGGATGGCTCCTGAGGTCTGAGTTTCTGGGGAAACTGGACCAGATGTCAAGGTTCTGGCTCGCATTCTGGGCTTGAACACTAACCCACCATGGACCCTTTGTCAAACCACATGGTTTCTCTGGTCCTTAGATTCCTCATGCCCCAAAATGAAGGGGTTGAATAAAGTCAGAACCCACATTTTCTAATTTTAAAACTGTGTCCACTTCTGATCCCTGCGATATATAATCTTACCTCTTTGCTGCAGGTGTTTCATCTGTTCATGAATTGAAGGACAGAATTGAAGTTGCATTTAACTAAAATTAAACTGATTCTAATCCATGCTCCCAGTTTTATGAGAATTCTAGGATATCTTTTTTGTGTATAAAAGTATTGGGCTCATTCCTTTATTTCTGTTTTTGAGATAATTATATCTGTAGGTTTTTCTTGACCCCAAGCAAGTTTGGCTAGAAACTCTAATGATATAACATTTCTCTTCAGTGAATTTTTTAATATTAAAGATATTAACATCATGTATTTTATAACATATAACAAAATTTGCAGCTTTTGAGGAATATTCTGTAAATATACCGATGGTATGTTAGTGCTCCAGGGCTAATAATCAAAAGATCAGGAGTCTCTTACCTACTAAGGAATAAATCAATCATTAAAGTAATAGTGATAGATTGGCTTTTTAGAAAAGCAAGTGGCCAGATGAATGGGAAGCATCTTTTTTATTCTCCCTGTTTGCCTGGAATCCATACCTGTTGTATAGGCTTTAGGCCTAGCTACAATCATTTTGTAACTCGCTGGTTTGGTGATTGGTTGATGCAGGCAAACACTTAACTGACTAGGCCAACAAAGCTATGGGGAGGCTGCTATAATTTATTGGGATTGAGAACCAACCCTTGTAAAGAATTTTAGAGCTCTTCTACTCCTGTTAGGCCCTCTGTGTGCGTATATGTGTGTATCTGTCTATATACCAACACACACACACACACACACACACACACACACACACACACACACACACATGTGTCTCCCCATGACCCAAAGTCCACTGTCATAAAATATGGGCTTTTTCCATCTCTAGTCTTGGAGTATACATCTGTTTGTCCCTGAGATCAAACTATTACTCTAATGTTTCATAGAATAATACTTGGCAATCTCTCTTTGTTTTGATGGCAGTCACAACTAGATAAAGTTAATTCTTGTTATCCTTTAAACTCCAATCATGGTTAGTCTCTCATTTCCTCTCATTGAGTAAAGATTTATTGAATTTCTACTGTGTACCAGGCACTGCAGTAGGAATAGAGTTCCTGTCCTCAGGAAACACACATCTGAGGCGCACAGGCATATAAATAAATTGTTCCAATGCGAGGAATAAGTAAAACAGTGTGGACAGGTAGAAAGCAGGAGGGAGTAATTAATTTTGAGTGGGTCAGAAAAAAAAAGGTAAGAGCGTCTGGATCTTGAAGCATGTTTAATACTTCATCATGCAAATGTTGGAGAGTGCTTCGTTCAGGGGATTCTCTGATTGATGTTTTTATCTCAGATTTGCTAAGAAGACAGAATTAGCAGAATTTAATGCAAAACCTAGGTGACTCACAGGTTTCAACTGACTTGACCTGGGGGTTGGTCATTCACTGAAATAAGGGTGGCAGGTCCAGGAGCAATTCTATGTCAAGACCTTTCACTGCCAGTGAGTAAAATATTGCACTTCTTATTGGAATTTGGCTTTGCCATCTTGTTCTACTCCCAGTCAGTGATGTCATCAACATTAAAGATGCAGCACAAATGTGCTCTTTGCATTAAGCCAATGACGGCAGATTTCGTTGGGCAGGGAGAGAGTGTGTGTCATAGGACAGCAGCCATGAATTTTCCTTTGTGTGCTCTTGGGAAATATCCAATTAAGGCCTTCACTATTCAATTGTCATTTCTTCATATTTGGGGGTGGGTAGGTTAGATAATCAATATTTTGAAATTACCCAGCCTCTAACACCAAATATTTTTATCTCATGGGATGTTTCTGAATGTGTGTTTCTTACAATTTTTTTTGCTCAAACATTATTACTGGTAATTTGAGCGTTGAGCCTCTAAGCTTTAAGCTCTCATGAACAGTCTATCATGCTGGCTCTCTGAATGTATACCTAAAATTTACATTCAACAATAGAAAAATCAACCCATATTTTATAGAAGGAAGTGCATTGCATGTGGGGTTTACTTTACATTATTTGTTCAGATATAGGTTCACAAAAATTTCCATATACAATCAGGACATTGCTGTTCCCAGAGATTTGGATTATAAGTTATCAGTTTATTATAGCTTTGTTTTTTTCTGTGAGCTTAGTGACTTCTGTGATGATTGTGTATTATTTTCAGTCCTTATCGCTCTAATTTTTATATTTTTTCATTGGTGTTTTTTGTTTTTTCCTTTAAGCTTCATCCATAGTTTACTCCAACAAAAACATTCAATACACATAGCAACAATGACTTATGATTTTTTCAAGGTTCATATTAACAAGATTCAACAATGGAGGAATGACTTTTAAAATGATCACCTCTATACTCACATCTATGTCTCCAGGACAGTTGGGCATTTAAATTTGGCATCAGTTGGGAAAATGTGCCAGGAGGATTAATGCCTTTTATTACATTCTAGCACAGAGGATCACAGCAAAGGGTACCTTGGACTAAAGTCTCATTCAGTTAACCCTCTTTGGTCTAAACATGCTATAGTCTTCCGAGTAGGGGTGAAAATTAAGATGTCAAAAGTGGGGCTACTTTAGGAGATTGACTCTAAAATACTGTTCTTAAACGGGATCAAATGGGACCCACTGTCACCATTTTTTGGGGTGCACCCTGCCTTCTCAGAATGACACAGGACAATATTTGTAGAGTTTGGTTATGTGCAAATTTCCGAGAGGGAGAGAGAGGAATAACTTTGACAAGAGAAAATAGTAAAGTTTAATCTAGAAATCTTGGACATTTTCACAATCAAAGGCCTTTTCTGGCCAAATATCTGCTGGGGATTGCGAGCTCCTTAGCTTTCCCAAGAGCCTTTTTGATTGAACAGCACACAGGCTTTAACCTGGGTTTCTCTGTGGTTTCATCAGGGCCTTGGACTTCCTGGGAAAGTTCAAGGGGAATGCAACTCACCAGACGAAGCTCTCACCACTTACAATGTTGCCTTCAAATAAGGCTCCCATTGCTTTCCCTCACGTGGGAGGGAGGGAAGAAAGGGGCTGTTTCACTGGCAGTCCTAGTGAGATAACTGACAGTGACGCACAAGGATGTTAAAAATGGCAACTAATTGCCTAACTTTGCCCAAGCTGCAGTCTCCAGGACTTCATTTACTCATATTTTAAAATGAGGGCGATGTGCTTTATCTACAAGGTCCGTGTTAGCTTGTTTGAGCTACTAAAATAAAATGCCACAGATTGAGTGACTTAAACAACAAACATTTATTGTTTGTAGTTCTGGAGACTGGAAAGTCCGCGGGCAAGGTGCTGGCAGATTGAGCATCTGGTTAGGGCTCTCATCTTGATTTGCAGATAACTGTTTTCTCCTTAAGTCCTTACATGGCCATTCCGTGTATGCACAACAGAGAAGGGAGGCAGGGGGGGGGGGGAGAGAACGAACTCGTGTTTCTCCCAGTTTTTATATGGACAGTAATTCCATCACGAGGTCCTCACTGTTATGACTTAATATAACCCTCATTACCTCCCAATGATCCCACCTCCAAATACATTGGCATCACAGATTAGGGTTTCAGCATGAATTTTAGGGAGATACCTACTTTCAGTTGATAGCAAGGTCTCTTTTAGTTGGTCATCATTGTATGACTAGGAGAGACTGCCTTACATTGGACATTTAACGTGAGTAGGACTATAGTACTCAATGTTTGCTTATAGACAGATTTGAGCTTTAATTTCACCTCTAATTCTTATATCTTCATGATGTTGGACAAGTTAAATCTCTGTAGGTCTCACTTCCTCAATGGTGAAATTGTTCAATTGCAGTATCTATTTGTAAAGTTGCCATCGACATATAAAATCATGCATGTAAAGCACATAGCACAGTGCTTGACTATCCAAATATATCCTTGATAAAAAATTGGCTTTTAAATTATGAAAATAATTTGGACACGTTTATTTGGACAAAAGCTGAGACTGGTAACATAAGAAATAAAAGTTTGACCAGTACTTTGGTTGTTAATATAAAAATATTTATTTGATCAAAAATGTTGGAAATTTCTGTTATAACACACCATTTGTGTGTGTTAAAATAAACATAGACATATGGTGTGTGTGTGTGTGTGTGTGTGTGTGTGTGTGTGTGTGTGTATTCAAGTGCATGCACAGAGTGTGTATCTGATAATCTGCCCCATCATTTCTTTGGGTAATTAGCTCATTTTCTACTACTAGATAAGAATTTCAACTAATATACCACTGCAAAATCTGGGATATCTTTTACCTATATAAACAGTTGCTTTTATTTCAATGAAACCAGAAACTATTCAGTCCTGCTTTGTTTTAAAAGATAATCCCCTAACAAAAATGTTCTTTTGCACATCAATAACTGGGTGCTCCAATTAAATGTTGCTGGCAAGAACATGATGAAAACCAGCCACACACACAGCGCTCAACCCTTAAAACCCCAAATTCCCATAAATCACACCTTGTTGATATCCGTGCCATTAACAATGTAGCAAGCATCCTAAAATATTTAATACTTATATTTTATAGAAATTATTGATTTTCCCTTCAGGTTTAGTGACTCAGATGGAAAAGTAAATTTAAGCCTGTTCTCATATGACCTAAAATGTCAAGGTGATAAATCCTTTTTAAGGCTTAACTTGTAGTATTGGGAGAGTGACAGCCACTGGAGGAACTGAGCTCTCCATTATGAAACTAGAGGAGATGGATCAGTAAGAAAGGAGGGCAATATGGATTTTAGTAGCTGGGTTTTCCAACATAAGAGCTAGAGTTGAATGAATGCTTATTCCTGGGTTTAAATGATCACAATCATCATGTCTTCTCATAACCACTAGTACAGTGGCATTTGCTCCAACTCCAGAATATATAAAGAAAAAAGAAATTTTTATTACAGTGGACAACTCTGCGAGTGGGATGGGGTTACTCATATTTCAGTAAAATTTAAGCTTCTAGAAGGCAAAAAGTAATTCTGACTGCTCATGGAGAATAAAACAGCATGTAAGCATTATTCTTAATTGAAATGCAATTAAGAAGCAGCACATGGAGCTGGAAATTTAAGAGGGCCGTGTCTTCATGAAAACGTCAAGTAGTTCTCTCCTTTTAAATTTAGTTCAAAATGCTCTATGAAGATGTGTGGGATTTATTTCTGCACACTGGGTAGATTTATGTCTTCAGAAAAGGGCTACCAGGAGTGTATGCCAAGAAAGTGACTTTAAGCTCTCGCAAAAGATCTGATTTCTGGCCTTTCAGAGGAAATCAATAAAAAAAAAGGATAAAATTTTGTAAAATGAGTGGTTTCCCTGGTAAAGCTGTCCCCCTATTAGACACTTATCTACAATGAACCTGTCACAAGCTATAATGGTTTGTGATTAGTGTGAACGAATGTTCCTCACCACATAGTTTCACTATTGATTTTTTAATTAATAATCATATCTTTATATAGTTACCATCTGAGGAAATCTGAGTGCCAGTTGATGAATTCCAATTTATCTTCATACTATCCTGCTGAATGTATAGATTACGTATTGCAATTGCATTTTAAGGAGGAAAAATAGAACCATAAAAATTAAATCACCAGCCATAGAGCTTTCAGAAAGCTAATAACGGAATAATCCATTAAAACCTGGTAGTCGTGGCTCCTAATTCTGGCTGTTACCCAAAATCATCCAATCAATTGGGTCAACTCTGACTATTCCTTAGGAAAAAAGAAGTTGATCATAACAATGATTTGAAATTGCTGTGATTAACGGACATTTAATTTTCTACAGATTATTTTGGTGTACAGTCAGTGGGTTGAAGATATTTCTATTTATTGGACCATATGCATTTTTAGTGGTCTATGACAAATATCTTTGGAATGCTGTTATTTTACATGTGTCCGAAATTGATCTGGTAAGGAAGCAATGTAAAACTTAAATTCTACTGTTTAGTAGGTGTGGTTTTCCAAGGGTGGGGTATTTCAATAACCTATCTGGCATTGCTTTAGCTGAAAAAGAAAATAATCTCCCATCAAAAACTTGTTTAAGACACTTATTCGTTGTACTCATTCTTTCAATCATCCCTTCTTCCAGCCTTAACAATATGGCATTCTGATTCTCTTCTTTGTATTACCATATATAACTGTATCTATACAGTATAGATTATTTCTTTAATCATTTACTTCTAAAACCTTATTTTTTAAAAAACTGAGGCTTTGAGATTTGCACTGTTGTTTTAAGGTGTATCCGCGTTAGTACCATGGCCATGTTTCTTACTATTTCATTGTGGAAGTCCCTTGGATCCACACACCACAGGCTGTTTGTTCTTCTAAGGATAGACTGAAATTGTGGTGATCTTATTTTCTGAAAAGCAAACAAACAGATAAACCTTTTGAATATGCTTCCTTGTTCACATTTATGAGAGTTTCTTGAGGGCATATACCCAAGATTCTAAATGTTGAGGAGGTAGATCTACTCATTTCCAAACTTATTGCTAAGAAACGGTTGTCACCTGAAGCAGTCTACTTTCAGGCAATATTCCATTTAATAAAACAGCCAAAACCGGTTTGGCTCAGTGGATAGAGCGTCGGCCTGCAGACTGAAAGGTCCCAGGTTCGATTCCAGTCAAGGGCATGTATCTTGGTTGTGGGCACATCCCTAATAGGGGGCGTGCAGGAGGCGGCTGATGGATGTCTCTCTCTCGTCGATGATTCTGATTCTCTATCCTTCTCCCTTCCTCTTTGTTAAAAATCAATAAAATAAAATAAAATAAAATAAAATAAAAAAGATTTCATTGGTCTCTCTATCAACTTTCACTGGAATTTCCACCTCCTGAAAGAGAAGAGCTCCTTCTCTATTTTCTACCTGAAACCCCCCACCCCAACCCCTTGAACTCCTTTTTATGAGGCGGTCACAAATTCAAAAGCTCTGGCACCCCAGGATGAAATATAAATGATGAAGAATGCAGGGTGTGATGGGACCTTGGGTGGACGACTAACATTAAGCCACGTCGCAGGGCACTGTATCTGATTCACTGACTGCTAGTTTGTGGTCTCTGAGGTTCTAGTATCGCCTAGTTTATTCTCCCAAGACTCTGTCTCAGAAATCGTTAATCACCCACCTCACTGTACAGCAGCGAAGAACAAGGAACCCTGGAGCCAGCCTGCTTGGGTTTGAATTCCTTTTCCACCGCTGCTCCTCGTCTGCTCTTGAGCAAGTTCCCTCACCTGCTTGGGGCTTGGTGTTCTTGCTTGTGAAATGGGGAGCATGCTAGTAATTATTTCATAAGGCTGTGTTGAGAACCAAATGAGAGAATATCCATAAAGCTTTCAAGTAGATGCTTACTAAATTTTTGTTGAACTGTCTGGAGAGCAAAAATAACAAAAAGTTATATCATACTTCTTTGTGTGTCAGGAATTGTTTTAGAAACTGGAGAGAGGGCATTGACCTTAATATATGCCTCTTTCCAAAAATTAAGTTGCCTTTTGGATTCAAGCCTATATATATTGTTTGGCTCAAGAAATGTATGTTAGGTACATGTTGAGTGAATAAATGAACTCAATGTTTCTTCTAAGGCAGTGGTCGGCAAACTGTGGCTTGCAAGCCACATACGGCTCTTTGGCCCCTTGAGTGTGGCTCTTCCACAAAATACCACGGTCTGGGCGAGTCTATTTTGAAGAAGTGGCGTTAGAAGAAGTTTAAGTTTAAAAAAAATGGGCTCTCAAAAGAAATTTCAGTCGTTGTACTGTTGATATTTGGCTCTGTTGACTAATGAGTTTGCCAACCACGGTCTAAGGCAATGAAATACCTAGAGTATGTTCTGAGCCATAATGAAGCAAGTCAATTATATCCATGATAACTACATCCTCTGAATGATAATCTTTGAATATTGATTGTTTCTGTGTAATATGGGTAGTGGTTTGCCATTTGCCCAAATATTTGAGTGGTCAGAATACCCCATTTTAAAAAAAGATGAGTAACAAAGAGTTGACTATTTCTTTCATTCCTGATGGCACACAAAATAACATTCTCAACTTCTGGTTCTGAGCAGTCTTTTGAAATTGTTTTTTTTTTTTCCTTGAATTTTAGGTCTCATTGTCCACGAAGGAGCTGCCGTTTACAGAGTGTTCAAGCGCTGGCGAGCCGTCAATTTGCACTGGGATGTGTTAAATTATGACAAAGCCACGGACATCGAAGAAAGCAGCCGGGGAGAGTCTTCCACCAGCAGGACTTTGTGGCTGCCGCTGACGGCTCTGCGCAACAGGAACTTGGTCCACCCCACGCAGCTCACCTCCCCGCGGTTTCAGTGCGGCTACGTGTTACTACACCTGTTCAACCGGATGAGACCCCACGAAGACCTCTCGGAGGACAACAGCTCAGGAGAAGTGGTGATGAGAGTGACTTCAGTGTGACCAGAGCAGAGGACGGTGCAGTCCGGACCACCCTGCACATGTCGGAATGTAATTGCAATGAATGGCAAAACCATAACACTTCTAAAAACACACATCTATGAACTTTTTAAGATTTATGCTTTTTATATGAACGTTTGAATTGCAAATACATTTTTCTGAAAAAAAAAAAGAGAGTCCTCTTGTTTGCTTTCTGATTGATCACACATTTTCTAAGTTGATACTTGAAATCATGATCTGTATAATTTCCCTCTACTTGGTTAGAAGAATGATGGAAGTTATCCTCAAGGCCCAAACTATTTTTTTTTCCTGCTTGTTTTAAATATATTTTTTATCAAACTTTGTGCTCCACGTGTAATTTTTCAGACATGCTACAAATGGGGAAGAGTTTAGAATTCTGTGGACTGGTTCCAAAGTGCCTATCAACTGAGTGGCCACGAGGCTCTGCACTGGACCTCCCTGTGCCGAACTTGACCATGATTTTTTTGGGGGGTTGTAGGGAGTGGGCGGGGGAGAAAAATACCTGTCAACAGGAAAGTAGATTCTAGGAATTATGGCTTGTTTCCTGCCTTCTGAAGCAGTACAGAGAGCTTGTAAAAAGATAAAGATAAAGTTTTACTACAGAATATATTACATAGAGCATCCTGCATATGTATAACTCTGAGAGCTCACCAAAACATTGCATCACTGTGTGTGTGATGATAATACTGCCTCACGTTTGCATAAACCTCTCATAGACCTATCAAAATGTTAGCGTCTTGACTTCTATGAGCGCTGTCTTAATTAGATTTTCTTTTTGCAAAAGCTTATATGCCTACTTAATCATTTAAACACCAATCCCATTACTTGGTTTAATGAAATCCTGGGGAAATACATTCGCCAGCGAGAAGTGTTTCTCTTTCACTAGATAAGTATTTTTTAAATGAAAAGAGGAAAAATGAGGCTATTGACTCCCCAGGATCAGGTTTCTAACTAGTGGGACCTGGAGATTTTCCACCGTTTTATCCTTCTAATGGAAGTAAATGGCTCATTTTAATCGCAAAGACAGAATGGATGAGGCAGGCAGTCGTGCTTTCCTTAGAAACATGAGTTGAGCATGTAGGTCATTTGAAGTAATTGATCAGATTTTAAAGCATATGAAACAAAAGCCTTTGCACCCTACTTTCTAATGATCTTTGTATGATTAAAAACAGAATAGGAATGTTTACAGGTCACATGATTTTTACATACCAAATTCTACCAACACTTGAGATATTTTTCCCAGTTAAAAAATTGTCACAATGATTTAAAGATTAGTCCTAATTTTTCAGTTCGGAAAAAAATATTTCTATCACGTGTGTGAGATAAAGCATTACAGCAGGTGTTGTAATTCATAGCAAAACTCAAAGTTCCGGGCCCCAGTGGAACCTAGAGATTAATTCACTGCATTCATGAGGATGCCATTTTACAAGCAGTGGATTTATCTGGTAAATTAATCAAAGACTTCAAAGTTATTTTAAGAGATTTTCCCCCTAGGAAATATAGGACATATTTGTGGGGCCATTTTTTTTGGCCTAGCACACATCTATTCCATGCTTCCCTCACCTCCCGTCTCTTCCAGGACCTGGGATAATTATCCTCAGGAAAATTAATGATAATAATAAACAAAAAAACTGTCCACAGCAAGAAAAAGATGCAAACACTGCCTTTGGATGTGCTTCCTGTAAGGTTATTAGGACATATTCTTAGTTAATGGAAAAAATAGGAGAGAAAAAAAATTTTAATTATAGTAAAGAAAATGTATGTTTTAGTTTCCCATGGACACAGAGAGGAAAATTAATGGTTAATAATTAATAAGTTACTTACCTACAGTTTACTTTATCCTCCCTCAAATTCATGAAACTATCTAAAAAATCTGTAAAGATGAAAGTACAAAGATGAAAACACCAATCTATATAATTCTTGGTCAACATCTAGGCCCAGGGCCCCTCTTCTGAGTTCAGGCAAAGATGGATTTTCTGAAGCTGAGGGACGTTTTAAATGTCAGAAGAAGGTTCAGGGAGGGAGTTGACATTCATTTCTCACAGGTTTAATCTTTGTGCTGGCCTTGGATGTGATAGCCTTAGAGGAAACAGTATTCTAAGTAAAATTATGAATTTTCCCCTTAGGTGACTCATGCCTCAACAATATTTGTTTCATTAGAAATCTTCCCACAGCCATGTTTATGAAGAATTTGAATTTAGCCCTCTTCTAAATAAAAGTAAATTATATTTATAAGCAGGATTGGTGGAAGAACATCTTCTTTTATTTTTCGTTTCACTTTTACTTAAAATTCCCTAGGTTATCACTTATATTGATCTTTTTCTGAGGCTAGTAGAACTAAGTTTAATCAAAATGACAGGCAAATGTTGTTGTTCTTAAAATAAGATTTTTTTGATTCAGGTTTTTTAGTTTTGAACTAAAATAGTATTAAAACACCTAGCTCAGCGCAGGCCAGGCACCTCAGTTGGTTAGAGTATCATCCCAATAAGCCAAGGTTGCATATTAGATCTCCTGTCAGACCACATACAAAACAACCAATGAATGCATAAATAAGTGAAATGACAAGTAAATGTTTCCCTCTCTCTCTCTCTCTCTCTCTCTCTCTCTCTCTCTCTCTCTCTCTTTCTCTCTTCCTTTCTCTAAAATAAATAAAGCATCTCTGATTAAATAACACACCTACCTCCATGGGTAGTGATTTTCTGGACGTAGCAGAGAATGGCTTTGAAACATAACATGAAAATAGTAAGTGGACACACAAGCTTACAAGATCGTGACCATCAGATGGTGAATAATAACGTTACTACCATTACCATTGTGTTGGACGTGGAAGATTCTGTGGTTCTGCAGAGGCTTCTCTGAAGATATAATCATAGTGAGTTGTTCTCTTCAAATAAATGTCTTAAATGTGCAGCTGTAACATTCTACAGAGCAGAAAAGTAGCCCTTAGCTCTAATAATTTCCACTTGACTTGGTTGTCATTACCAGAAGAATACGCGTATTGGGGAGGGAGATGGGCAGTCTCAGCTGGGCCCGGGCGTGGGGGAGAGATGACAGCAATTTGTCAGTTTCAGTGGAAAATGTCATTCTCAGAACAAAAGGTTGGGACAATCAGTGCTTGGGTTTCATTCTCCAATGTCTGATGCTTGCTTTGTGTCAACATTCATTGAGCCAAATCCAATTGTCTTCCACTGTGCTTACTCTTTGGAAGCACTTAGAATCAGTTTTTTAGTGGTGCTCAGAGGTGTGTGCAAGCCTGGCTCCTCTCCCAGCTTTGTGACCTAACTCAGGGCTGGTCATCTTAAACTCCAGCAGCATCCAAGATTAAAAATGTAAGGCTTGCCTTTGGGAACAAGGCTACTTTATTCAGTAAATACTTATTGATTTTCAGTTATGTGCCAGACACTGAAGGATGGTTGAGGAGAGGGTTTAGAGAGAAACACCAAGTGGGACATGGGGGTGGTACTGTCTTTAGAAATGAAAAGGGGTCCTTCAGGGTACTGCTTTAGTGCCCCCTAGCTCTGAACTCCTCATGGAACAAGGAGACTATGGACCAAGGGTACATGTCCACCCAGAGCCCACCTCTCCTTTAGACCATGGTACAGGCACTACACAAGAGTTTCTACTTTTTTTTCAGGGATATCCTATATAATAAAAGCCCAGCAACTGAACAGCAGAACATCCAGAAGGACTGGCCGGCCAGTTGCTATGACATGCCCTGACCACCAGGGGGCAGATACTCAATGCAGGAGCTGCCCCTCTGGTGGTCAGTGCACTCCCACAGCAGGAGCACTACCTGGCTGACCAGGATGTGTGCTCCCATAGTGGGCTGATCCTGCTATGCCTCCCCGCTCCCCACCAGTGCATGAATCCTGTGCACCAGGCTTCTAGTAGTAATATAATTCTAAAGTCACAGTCTTCTGAGTTCAAAGCTAGGCTTCATCTTTTAATTCTTGTGCAATCTTAGAGAAGTTTCAGGGAAAGATTACTTAACAGACTAACTGGTTGTTATATGTTCACCATTCCCGCTGTGAAACATACCAATTGCACCAAAGTACTCATTCCAATTATCTACTGCTACATAAAAAAACACCCAAACTTAGTGGCTTAAAATAAATATCTTGTCTTTTGCTCATTACTCTGTGATCAGAAAGTGCTCAGCAGGGATGGCTCATTACCACTGTACATGATGTAACATAGAGCGATTTGACTGGAACTGGAGGATCTGCTTTCAAGATAGTTCATTCACATGGTTGGCAAATTGGTGCTGGTGTCAGCTGGGAGCTCAGTCAAGACTATGGGCTATAGGTAAGAGTTTTAGCTTGGCATTAGCTTGGATTTTAGGTAGTATCCTTTTGCCATACTTTGTTAATGTAGTCACCAAGTCCCCTCCAGCTTTGGGGGCGGAAATCATCTAGCATAGATTCTAAATGAAAATGTGAGGTGGTACATGTAATTCTGACCACCTAGGAATATAGAATCCTCACATGTATGGAATCCCACACATACTTGCTTTTACTAGATAATTTGTCTAAGTTACTTCTCCAACCTGTACAGTTGCCATCACATAACTTAAATATAACTAATGAAATCTGAGCATGAAAAAGGTACTTTTTTTTTACCCTGTAAAAAATAGGTTGAATGTTTTGGAATGACTTGGTAAAAGCCATGCCAATTGAATGTGGGAAGAATAACTATAGCCGAGACCGGTTTGGCTCAGTGGATAGAGCATCGGCTTGCGGACTGAAAAGTCCCAGGTTCGATTTCGGTTGGGGCACGTACCTTGGTTGTGGGCACATCTCCACAGTGGGGCATGCTGGAGGCGGCTGATCAATGTCTCTCTCTCATCGATGTTTCTGACTTTCTGTCCCTCTCCCTTCCTCTCTGTAAAAAAAATCAATAAAATATATATTTTAAAAAAAGAATAACTATAAAAATGACAAAATAATAAAAAAGAAGTTTAGAAGGATTCTGCATTGAATTGCTTCACACATGTCTCTAGGTTCATTCTGCATCAAAGACACTGAAACTGGGAAATGTTGAGCATATGTTATGTGTGTGGTTTCTGCCAGAAAAACAGTGCTAAATCCCAATTAGCAATTTCGACTGAAAGAAAAAACCTTGCCAAATTGACATATATTAGTATGTTTTTAAAAAGTAAGATGTCTAAGGTATGCATGAATCAGTTTTTAACAATTTCTTGTTTTAATTTGCATTTCTTTTTTTAAAGTCTATTCACTTTAGAAAGAGGAGAATGGAGGGAGGAAGAGAGAGAGAAGGGAAGAGACAGAGAGAGAGAGAAACACGGATGGGTTGTACCACTTATTGATGTATTCAGGGCTTGGGTCTTGTATGTGCCCTGAGCAAGAATGGGACCCACAACCTTGGCATAGCAGGACAATGCTCTGAGTTGCCTTGGAAAGTCCTCAGTTTGCTTTTTCAATGAACTGACCATTAGTACTTATTGCATTCAATAGGAAGGCTTCCATTGCTCTTAACCCTCTTTTGTCTCAGTTTATTTATCTGTAAAATGGATATGACAATTATAATATTTATTTCAAAGTGTTTTTGAAATAATCAAAACAGGAAACCTTCAAACATTTAGTATATAGTAAGCATTTGATCATTAGAGTTCTTATTTTAATTACTTTGGCTTCTAAGGAAGAGTGACATCCTTGAGATACTTCAGCTGATAGGGATCTAGCAAGGAACACTTGTGAAGTGAGGAGGAACCGGAAACCACTTTAAGTTTCCTGCAGTAGGTGTCCCGGGAACTAAAGCATTCGCCCAGATCCTCAGGAGCTCAAGCGCCCTACTGTCCTCTCCGTCAATAGCATCCGTTGGGACCTTCTCTAGTAAGTTCGCCATCCTTCACACTCAGCTTTTCCCCTAGCTGTTTATCTCTCTAGTCTTGGGTTCTCTCTGTGGCTGCCCTGTTCTCTTTCTTTCTTCTGCTTCTTAAATCACTCATTCAACTAATCCAGAGAGAAGCTCTTACTCTGTCGGCGGACCTTAATCCAAAAAGGAGCACACTTATCTGGCACTTGGCCACGTTGTAAGCCACTGGGCTATTATTGCATTTGTTGTGTGGCTGGTAGCTGAGGAGTCCATCTGTGGTTTAATCTGTTGCGGCCAACATATCATTGTCATGGTGCAGAGCAAGACAACGCATGCACTTCCACTGTGGCCATAGGTGTAGCAAGGGTGCAAAGTCTCTGGAACATCAATTCATGGCTGATGTTCGCCCAAAGCAAGTTACAGCCCAGCTGGCATCCATTGGTTTGAGCAGGATTGGGGCTGTACCAATGCTCTCTACTCTCACCATTGCATGGTGGTTATTTGAAGCAATTTAGAAGCAGAACATGGATGGGAATTAAACCCTGGTTTTAGTATTGGCCTCTTCATGAGAATCTCCTCTTCTCTTCTCTTCTCTTCTCTTCTCTTCTCTTCTCTTCTCTTCTCTTCTCTTCTCTTCTCTTCTCTTCTCTTCTCTTCTCTTCTCTCTCTCTCTCTCTCTCTCTCTCTCTCTCACACACACACCTCATTATAATTACTCCTAGAACTAATTGGAAATAAAATTCATTCTTTATTATTGCAAAATATCCCCAAAGTATGCACCTGAGTAGATTCTGCAAAATCATTGGGTGAATTTGCCTACCCGGCCAGGGTTAAGAACAAAATGAGAATTGAAGCCTTTTGCCCACAATGGCACCTAAATGCATCTAGATTTGCCATCCTAATTGCTTACTATTTCAGCATCCTTCAGTCTTTGGTGAATGTGTACATTCTATTTTTAGATCGCATTTAGAGAAAACAATTCAAAAAATGATACAAACAAAGTCCATCTGGAATCAATGTTCAAAAGGTTCAGAGAAACGCTCCTCTTTTTTTTTTTTTTTTTTGGAAGACTACCATGTCCTCAACAGAATTTAGATTAAAATAAGTCTCTCATCTCACCCCTGGGCAGAAAGTGGGGCAAAGACAGGTTTCACCATTTTGGAGTAAGAATTCCCGCAATTGTTTCCTTTATATTGTCAACCAGCACTATGTCTAACTGGTTTCTTCTGGTCTTATACCTCCCTACACTGGCTCCTACTAGTAGCTCGCAGGAACCTAGATGCTCACTTCTTTTTTAAATAGGGTGAAGGAATAGTGAGCTCACCCAGAGAAAGAGAAGTTAGCACCGGGGCACCAATAAAATGGTCGGTAATTGAGTGGGCTATCTGGGCATTACAGCAAGCTTATCAGACAGCATCCAGAGCATTGCTCAGTGGTGTGCATTTTATAACCTGGGGTGGGGGGCAGGGGTAGGGGTGGGGAGACAAACTGTCTTTCCATATTGGCCAGGAGAGCCATTCTTTATCAGGGAGTGAAACATACTCATCCTTCCTGGTTGCATCACTTTAGGCCCCTTCAGATTGGGTTTCCTGGAGCGTAGTTTTATCAGAAATACCTTGGCTTTTACTACACGCAAACGTCAGGGCATACACAATGGACCAGACACTATACGAAGTGATTTTCCAAAACACCAGGAAAGATGGGTTTCCTCCCATCAAGTAGCTTTCACTACCCATAATCCCCAGCTTCACATCGCCCCGTCTCTTTTTATTCTGCCTAATTAACAGTAAGTGAATCCAGTTGTGTTCTGTTGTCAGCCAGCCTACAATTGGATTTCATGTGCACTTTAGCCTCAGCAACCTGCTGTTATCCAGCTCCGGGCACCGCCTCCTCTGTGGTCAAGGGAAGTGTCTGCTTTTGATTTACTTCTCCCAGGAATCAAAAGCTTGATTCTGGCTGCATATCCGCCACACGGCTACCATGCTCGCTTCGTGTATTTCTCATTTTTGAGAAGTTTTCAGGTTTAATAGGCAGTGATGGGTCCGTGCTGCTGTGCTGAACGCACGGAGAGGGCATGAGGATTCGTTTTGTGAAGAAAAGCTATCCAAGGTCAGCGGTGGTGCAAAGGCCAGTGGAGTGTCAGATAACAGGACAAGCATGTTGTCGACTCAGAGTGGGCTTTAGAAGCATGGATTCGACAGTCCTCTTTGGTATAAACCAGCCTGAATGCTAACCTGTTTGGAGACATTATCTGTATCCCTTTTTCTGTCCATGTGTGTCCCCACCTTCATCTTAAGTAAAGGGTCTCTGCAAAATGAAGAGGAAGAAATGAGCTCAGGATGTCTAATCCAACTGAGGACAAAAAGGCCCTCTCAGCATCAGTGGTTTACCATCCAAGTCTCACAGATCATTTTCAAACAATATCATATAGACCCTGGGATCTTTTGGGAACTCTGGTTTATTCCATCCTGGGCTAGGCGGAGACTGCTAGTTCTCAGTCTCTTCTTAGAGTGAGAAGGAGCTTCTTAAAGGCCATAAACAGTGTGGAGTAGACACAAGAGCTGGGAAATAAACTCTACCAGCCTCTCAAAGTGCCAGCCCTCTAGGCTATTATTGCCCAGCAAAGCGCAATTTCAGACTTGAAATTTCCCAGTGTCCTTTTTTATTCATTGTAATTGGCAATGAGTGAGTCCCATCTAGGCTCATGCCTTTATTAGGATGTGGGAGGAAGTTTCCCTGTGGGTTGGGCAGGATTTGACCTGAAGGAGAAAACTTCTCCAGTTGTGTTCTGTTGTCAGCAGCTCAGGTAGTCTGCCCACACTCCAAGTCCATAAGGTTCATCCTTCTAGTGTTTAGTGTGGTCCTCATGAAATTCAGGAAGATATTTCTTCCTGTTAGTTGCACATGAAAGCCATGACCTAGAGCATCCTCAGACTGGGACTGACCAAAAACACAGCCATTTTCTTTTTCCTTTTCTTTTTTCTTTTCTTTTCTTTTCTTTTCTTTTCTTTTCTTTTCTTTTCTTTTCTTTTCTTTTCTTTTCTTTTCTTTTCTTTCTTTCTCTTTTCTTTTCTTTTCTTTTCTCTTCTCTTTTCTTTTCTTTCCTTTCCTTTCCTTTCCTTTTCTCTTCTCTTCTCTTCTCTTCTCTTCTCTTCTCTTCTCTTCTCTTCTCTTCTTTTCTTTTCTTTTTATTAATGTATTACATGTGTACATATCTTCCCATTGCCCCCTTCTACCCTACTCCTTTACATGCCCTCATCCCCCAGTGTCTTGCATCCATTGGTTATGCTTATATGTATGCATACAAGTCCTTTGGTTGATCTCTTATCTACCCCACCTCTCCCTACCCTTCCTGCTGTAATATGACAGTCTGTTTGATGCTTTACTGCCTCTGTGTCTATCTTTTTGTTCATTAGTTTATAATGTTATTTATTAACCATAAATGAAATCATGTGGTGTTTTTCTTTCATTGACTGGCTTATTTCACTTAGCATGATGCTCTCCAGTTCCATCCAGGTTGCTGCAAATGGTAAGAATGCCTTCATTTTATGGCAGCATAGTATCTATTGTGTAGATTTACCATAGTTTTCAGATCCAGTCATATGCTAATGGGCACCTAGGCTGTTTCCAAATCTTAGCTTTGTAAATTGTGCTGCTATGAACACAGGGGTGCATATATCCTTTCTGATTGGTGTTTCTACTTTCTTAGGATATATTCCTACAAGTAGGATTACTGGGTCGAATGGGATTTCCATTTTTAGTTTTTTTTTGAGGAAACTCCATACTGTTCTCCACAGTGGCTGCATCAGTCTGCTTTTCTACCAGCAGTGCACAAGGGTTCCTTTTTCTCCTTATCGTCAGCAGCACTTGTCATTTGTTGATTTGTTGATCGCCATTCTGACAGATGTGAGATGGTATCGCATTGTTGTTTTGATTTGCATCTCTTGGATAATTAGTGACTTTAAGCATGTTTTCATATGTCTCTTGGCCTTCCTTCAGTCTTCTTTTGAAAAGATTCTATTTAGGTCCGTTGTCCATTTTTTTAATTTGGATCATTTATCTTCCTTTTTTTAAGTTGTATAAGTTGTCTGTAGATGTTGGAGATTAAACCTTTATCAATGATAACATTTGCAAATATGTTCTCCCATACAGCGGGGTTTCTTATTGTTTTATTGATAGTTTCTTTTGCTGTGAAAAAACTTTTTATTTTGATGTAGTCCCATTTGTTTATTTTCTCTTTAGTTTCAATTGCCCTAGGAGCTGTATCAGTGAAGAAATTCCTTCAACATATGTCTGAGATTTTGCTGCCTGTGAAGTCTCTAGTATTTTTATGGTTTCATGTATTATGTTTAAGTCCTATAACCATTTTGATTTTATTTATTTGTTTATTTTTGGTATGGTGTAAGTTGGTGGTCTAGTTTCATTTTTATGAATGTATTTGTCAAATTTTACAACACCATTTATTGAAGAGACTGTCTTGACTCCATTGTATGTTCATGCCTCCTTTGTCAAATATTAATTGAGCCTAGTGGTTTGGGTCAATATCTGGATTCTCTATTCTAGTCCATTGGTCTAATGTCTGTTCTTGTGCCAGTACCAGGCTGTTTTGAGAACAGTTGCTTTGTAATACAGCTTGAAATTTGGTATTGAAATCCCACCTACTTTTTTCCTTTTTTTCAGGATTGCTGTGGCTATTCAGGGTCTTTTATTTTTTTATTCCAAATGAGTTTTTGGAGAGTTCTTTTTAAGTTTGTGAAATATGCCATTGGTATTTTAATGGGGAGTGCATTGAATTTATAGATTGCTTTGGGTATTATGGAAATTTTAATGATGTTGATTCTCCAAGTCCATGAACATGGTATGCTCTTTCATCTGTTTACATCTTCCTCTACCCCTTTCTTTCAGTGTCTTGTAGTTTTCAGGATATAGGTCTTTTACCTCCTTAGTTAATTTTATTCTTAGGTATCTTAATTTTTTGGTGCAATGGTAAATGGGATTGCTTTTTTAATCTCTCTTTCTGTACATTCACTATTGCTGTATAGAAATGCCATAGATTTCTTGGTGTTAATTTTGTATCCTGCTACCTTGCCAAATGCATTTTTTAAGGCTATTAGTTTTGTGATGGAGTCTTTCAGATTTTTTATATACAATATCATGTCATCTGCAAATAAGAACAGCTTTACTTCTTCTTTTCCAATTTGGATGCCTTTTAATTCTTCTTGTTTAATTGCAATGGCTAATACTTCCAGTACTATGTCGAACAGGAGTGGAGAGAGAGGGCATCCCTGTCTTGTTCCTGTTTTTTAGTGGAAATGGTTTTAAATTTTGCCCATTGAGTATGATGTTAGCTGTGGGTTTATCACATATGGCTTTTATTATGTTGAGGTATGATTCTTCTATTCCCACCTTGATGAGAGTTTTTATCAAGAAAGGTTGTTGGATTTTGTCAAATGTTTTTTCTGCATCAATTGATATTACTATGTGATTTTTATCTCTCAATTTGTTTATGTGATATATGACATTTATTGATTTGTGGATATTGTACCATCCTTGCATTCCTGGGATAAATCCTACTTGGTCATGGTTTATGATCTTTCTGATGTACTGCTGGATCTGACTTGCTAGAATTTTGTTGAGTATTTTGGCATCTATGTTCATGAGGGATATTGGCTTGTAATTCCCTTTCATTGATTTGTCTTTATCTGGTTTTTGTATTAGGGTGATGCTGACTTCATAGAATGAGCTTGGAAGTGTTCTTTCTTCTTAAATTTTTTGGAATAGTCTGAGGAGGATAGGTTTTAATTCTTCCTTGAACGATTGGCAAAACTCCCCTGTGAAACTGTCTGGCCCTGGGCTTTTGTTTGCTGGAAGCTTTTTGATGATTGCTTCAATTTCTTCTACAGTTATTGATCTATTGAGATGTTTAGATTCTTCCTGATTGAGTTTTGGAAGGTTATATTTTTCTAGGAATATGTCTATTTCCTCCAGGTTGTTCAGTTTGTTGGGATAGAGTTGTTCATAGTATTTTTTTTAACAATCCTTTGTATTTTGGTGGGGTCTGTTATTATTCCACCTCTTTCACTTTTGATTTTGTTTATTTGGATCCTCTCTCTTTGCTTTTTGGTGAGTGTGGCTAGAGGTTCATCAATCTTGTTTATCCTTTCAAAGAACCAGTTCTCGGTTTTGTTGGTCTTTTGTATTATTTCTTTGGTCTCTGTGTCATTTAACTCTGCACTGATCTTTATTATTTTCTTCCTTCTGCTTACACTGGGCTTTTCTTGTTGCTCTCTTTCTAACTCTTTGAGTTGAAACAGTTTATTACCATTGTTTCTTGTTTTTTTTTGTAATTGGCTTGTAGAGCTATGAACTTCCCCCTCAAGACTGCTTTCGCTGTGTCCCATAGATTTTGGATTGTTGTGTTTTCATTGTCATTTGTTGCCATGGTGTTTTTTTATTTATTCCTTGATCTCTCTGGTAACCCAGTCAATGTTTAATAGCATGCTGTTTAGTCTCCATGCATTTGACTTCTTTGGATTGTTTTTATTGTAGTTGATTTCCAGTTTTATGCCACTGTGATCTGAGAAGATGCTTGATGTGATTTTTATCTTCTTGAATTTGAAGAGACTTTACCTATGACCCAACATATGGTCTTTCTTTGAAAATGACCCATGTGCACTTGAGTAGAATGTATATTCTGTGGCTTTGGGGTGAAATGTTTTGAAGATGAGAATTAATTCCATCTGGTATAGTGAGTCATTTAGGATTGATGTTTCTTTACTGATTTGTTAGAGGATTTGTCCAATGGTGAGAGTGGGATATTAAAGTCTCCTACTATGATTGTATTGTTGTCAATCTCTCTCTCCCTTGATATCCTCCAGGAGTTTTTTTTTATGTATTTGGGTGCTCCTGTATTGGATGAGTATATGTTTATCAGAGTTATTTCTTCTTGTTGGATTGTTCCCTTTAGTATTACAAAGTGGCCTTCCTTATCTGTTGTTATGTCATTCACTTTGAGATTTAGTTTGTCAGATATAAGTATGCTACCCCAGCTTTTTTTTTTTTCATTTCCATTCACCTGAAAAGCCTTTTTCCATCCCTTCACCTTCAGTCTGTGCATTTTTTTTTCTGAGTGGGTTTCTTGTAGACAGGAGATATATGGGTCATGTTTTCTTATCCAATCCATTACCCTATGTCTTTTGATTGGGGAATTTAATCCAAATTTAATCCATTTATATTAAAGTTATTATTGATAGATACTTATTTGTTGCCATTTTCATTCTTTACCCGTGTGTTCCTTCTTTGTTTCCTTTTTTTTTTTTTTTTTTTTTTTTTTTTTTTTTTTTTTTTTTTTTTTTT